>NAOQ01000506.1:0-12547 GCA_002751075.1 Ichthyophonus hoferi
TATACTATATTATATACCCTACTATATATCCCAGTGTACACCTACCCACATACTAATACTACATAACCTTTCATGCGCAGGCGCTCAACCGTCTTATGCTGACCAACAACTTCCCTGAGTTTACCGGTCGAGTATGTCCGGCCCCGTGCGAAGGGGCCTGTGTGCTAGGTATCAACGAACCGCCTGTGGCAATCAAGTCAATTGAATGTGCAATTATTGACAAAGGCTTTGAGCAAGGATGGATTACCCCCTACCTCCCTACCGTACGCACTGGGAAAAGAATAGCTATTATTGGTGGAGGGCCAGCCGGAATGGCAGCAGCGGACCAATTAAATAAGATGGGTCATCACGTGACTGTATATGAGAGACAGGATAGGATTGGCGGGCTATTAATGTATGGCATACCCAATATGAAGCTGGATAAGCGAACTGTACAGGTAAGTGAATGGCATCGCATGATATCGCATGATAGAGTGTAATGGCAATGTAGTATAATAATGTACTGTAACAATATAATAGTGTAATGTAATATAATAAAATAGTATAATATAATGTAAGGTTGTATTTAGTATAGGTCTAATCCAGCACAGTGCAACCTTATAAATGCCTTTTTACTTACATTTTTACCTTTCTTATATATTTTGCTTTTTCTTATATACATCTGTGTATAGTCTGCCATCATAATTTATATACTATAATTACCTATACACTTGGTATTGGTTATCAGAGCATATCGTATCACCCAAACATATCACTCACATCAATACTTCTTATTCCTCTTTCAAGCCTTTCTTTCTCTTATTCATATACATTCTACATTCATATATGTATATTATTTCATCTATCTTATTTGGACCTAACATAGACAGCATAATATCTAAATCTCTCCTTTTCTCATCAACAGCGTCGTGTTGATCTATTGGCGGCCGAAGGAATCACATTCCAAACCAACTGTGATGTAGGTAAGAATGTAGATGTAAAGGAATTATACGACAACGCTGACGCCATGATTTTGACGGTGGGAGCGACATGGCCAAGAGATCTACCAATAAAGGGCCGTGAACTAAATGGTGTTTACTTTGCGATGGACTTCCTTACCCCCACAACTAAGGTGAGATATACATACCTACATAGAGATTTTAATGAATTGTTTTGTTTTATTTTATATTGTTTTTTCTCTTTTACTCCTGGAATATTTTTTGTTATTATTATCATTATTGTTATTACTATTACTATTACTATTATTACTCCATTTAGCTATTTGACTGTGTTTATTTCGTTCATTTCTGTTATATATTATACCAAGCCATATTTTTAAGTGTATCTTAATTATAATTTTCTTAAGGGATTGAACCAAACAAACGCCTATTGTCCCATACTATTTTATGAACTTCTAATAAAGGTATAACAATAATACTAACCACACCAACACTTTGTTTCCCTTACAGACACTACTAGACAAAGGTCTCTCTGACAGAAACTTTCCTATTGACGCCAAGGGAAAACACGTAATTGTGATTGGTGGAGGTGACACAGGGAATGATTGTATTGGCACATCTATGCGAATGGGAGCAGCCTCAGTGGTTTCCTTCGAGATCCTTCCTCCTGCCCCCGCTAGTAGAGCCAATGATAACCCTTGGCCACAGTGGCCTCGTATCTTTAGAGTGGATTACGGTCATGAGGAGGTAAAGTACTGGCCTGTCTAATTGGTATACATTTTGATTATTGATTATTGGTTGTTATTCTTACATACATTAATACTATAATACCATCATAATATAATATGATATAGTATGATATAGTATGGTATCATATATATGCAGCTAATCATGACAGTGGAGGAGTAGTCATATCCATATGTAGATACCGATACATATATCCAAATGTTCATATTAAATAGTAAACATAAGCTTGTAAGTAGTAGAGGAACTAAAAATGGCTTCCTTTTCTTATAATATAGAAATACTGTGTATATATGTACTAGATGTCTGAAACTATATCTCGATCTCTAATTCTATCTCTATCTCTATGTCCATTCCTATCCATATCCATGCAGGTTAAAGCCAAGTTCTCCCGTGATCCCCGCCTATATAATATTATGACCAAAGAATTTGTTGGTGATGACAGTGGAAATCTTAAATCTATTACTACAGTAAAAGTGGAGTGGATTAAAGACGAAAAAGGGTAGGTAGTGCCTACTACGTGACGCTTGTTAGTTACATAGATATAATATATATGCAGCTGCTAGATTATATTCAATAACTATTGATCGGTCACTCATTGATTCATCTGTAAATAAATAAATAAGTGAATAAACAGGTAAATAAATAACTAAATGGACAATAAATGGATAATAAATGAATAAGAAATGGATAATAAATGGATAAATAAATATATAAACCAACTTATAATTGTTTGGTCTCCCTGGCAGTGCTTGGAAAATGAGCGAGGTGGCAGGATCGGAACAGACCTTCCAGTGTGATCTCGTATTGTTAGCTATGGGCTTCTTAGGTCCTGAAACCTATCTTAGAGAAGCGCTGGGAGTTGAAGTTGACAAACGATCCAATTTCATGACACCACCTAACAAATACAATACCAATGTACCTAAGGTTTGTAGATTGCGCTTTTCTTTCCCCCATTTATACATTTCGTTGTAGTGTTTCTTTTTTTTTCTTTTGTTAGCAATAGTTAGTTATCTTGGTTCCTTGGTTTATGAGATATAATGTAGAGTTTAGTATCAAGATATAAATTATTTTTATTTTAATCTTCACAACATAACTATATATTGATGCAGATCGCTTTTATGCATTTATCTTTAATTCTAGTCACACATACTCACCCACTACATTAACATACAAAACTAGATGAGCTCCTTTATTTTGTTTTACTCTTATGTTAATTTTCATTCAAATACTCAAGTTTAAAAGAATGCATAGCATCACTTCCTGTAAGTTATACTTACGCGTACCTTTTCTTTGCAGTTATACACAGCTGGTGACTGTAGAAGAGGCCAATCCCTTATTGTATGGGCTATAAGCGAAGGCCGACAGGCAGCACGCCAAGTGGATATTGATCTAATAGGTAGCACAGTCTTACCTGTTCCTGGAGGAATTATACCGAGCCGTCAGGAAATTGTTGGCACACCTTTAAAAGTTTGTTCTTAAACAGCCCAAGAGCAGTAAATAAAGTTATTGATTTGCAACGAATACTATTGAGGTTATATAGTTGTCACGCTTGCTTTTTAATTGCTTTTTGATTGTTCCATTGATATAACAATGGCTTTTTTCCTATTAAAATCTTTTCTAATACTAGGTAGGTTAATAGAGGTAGACATGAAAAGCTTGGCATTAGCCTTGTGATAATTGTCAAACGCGTTGGTTTTGGAGGAATCTTTAACCCCATTATTAAAAGGACATATGTACTTTAATAGAAAATTCACACACTATATTTTATTCCTGTTTTTGTAAGTACAATATTTGGTTAGCTTTGTTTATGGGAAAATATTACAATTTTTTTTGAATACGTTACACTCATTTTTTTGTCTAGTGATTTGCTATTGTGTTCTTAACTGGATATTGGAGAAAAAGACGTTATATTTTAAAAAGGTTGAATACAGAGACTATGAGAGAAGGCACCCAATCTGCAATATAATAATATATATATGGCAAACTGTGGCAGTTATAACGACTTGTTCAGAGGTTTTGGAGTTGTCAATTGACTGTTGTGTAATAGGACTATATATATACATTTCTATTATGATATTGTTTAACAAATAATAAACGAATGCAGAGTTTGGTGTCGTGCAAACATATTCGTAATTGCATATAACGGTAGAGTGTGCTGGAGCCGCAGATGTGTGAGCGGTCAGTGCCTTTATCAGTTATTGCATTGCATTTAAGCTTAACTTGTTTTATCTTGATAATCCAATACTAATATTTTTTTTATAGAATGACTATTTAGCTGGCCGCCTCATTGATGTAACTGCTCACATTTTGTGTTTACAGATCAATCATATCAGGTTGAAAAATATTATGCAATTCAATTATTATGTATAAATTGATCTACCTGTTATCTAGGAGCCCCTGTAATATAATAAAATGGTAAGATATTGTAATAACGCAATCAAATACAACGTAATACAATGTAATATAATGTAACATAATATATTATAAATTGTCAAAACAGGAGTATTTCAGGTAATATAATATAATATAACCTAATGGTAGTGCATTTATAAATATTTGCTTAAATGCTCTATTTCCCGTTCCACATTATACGACTCCCCATCAACCACAGGTCTTGGGGGAATTTTCCATATTGGTTTCAACCCCATAAAACCAGCTGATTATCAGACATAACGTGTAGTGTTGTAATAAATTTTAAAGTTTATTGTCAAAGCACAGTGATGCAACTCATTGCTACACTAATTCTTATTGCCCATATGGGCAATACAGTGGCTAAACAGCAAAAGCAAATTTCCTTAAGCATTAATTTACATAGCAGCTTGATGGGGGGCAAGGGGAGCACACAATGAACATAGACATGCTTTTGTGACTTTTTCGAATGCCATTTTTCATGGAAAACCTATACATATTTGCATATTTGATTTTATTGTGACCTTTAACTAATTTTAATTTTGCTATATTCAGTCAGTCATCTTAGTGGCTGGCGCACCGCAAAGTTTGATATATCCAAGGTCGTGTTTTTGTTTCTTAACTTGGTATCCTATTGTGCAGTGCATGGACGTAAAACAGAAATGTCTTCTGTCGACGAACGGGCGAATAGTAATTATGTTATTGATGAAAGTTTGAAAACAGTTACCCAAGCTGACGCATGCGACTCAGACCAGCCCTGGTTTCAGGTTGACATGGGCGCCAATTTTATTGTTACAGGACTTCACGTATGTTACTAAGATAAATTCTTACTTAAATGCCCAGTAATTACTATACAAATGTCAGATAGCTTTCATTCATACATCCTTCGGCAACCTTATTTGGGCCTTTTTTGAGTTCAAACACTAGATTTACAGTGTAGTCTTTTTTACATTATTTCCCATTTAGAGACTTGTTGACTTCGTCTAGCTACTTTGCATATGTTGCACACATAGCTATATCTTACACTTTCTTTGGACAATAATTACTTCTGTATGGAAGTCCTGGAAGCTTCGCAGTTACTGTGGACGGAAACCCCTACGGCCTTAAGAAATATAACAACGATTCCATTGGGTTTTTGATGATGGATTTCCCTCTCCAACCATTTGGCAAAAAAATTGAAGATTGAACTGCAAGATGCCCCTAATAATGCATTTTTCAAAATAGGAGTGTTGAGGGTGTTTGGAAATGCAGGTAAGTTAACCAATGTGTTTTTGTCCAAGTCTATGTTTAGCAAAGTCTACTATCAGCTTCTGCCAGTTAAACATTTCAAATTAAATGCCAAGATAAATCTTTAAGGTAACAGTCAAAATAGAAATATGACTTCATGCACATCCGTCTCTCAGGAGTTAAGTAAACAATTAAAAAAATATAGCTATGTATATAACACAGTAAAAGTAATTATAGTTATGGTAATCAAATTGCTTAATACTAAGTTCTTAAGTATTCTATATAAAAATGCCATATTTAGAAAGTATAAAAGGTTCTGTCTGAGACGGATTCGGGACTCTTAATTTTGCAGTAATACTGAATAATAGCTAAAAGGTCCTGGCTCTCCTCAACTTTATGAAGTCTATTCTTCCTGGCTTGAGATTGACAGAAAGATCCTTAGATTTGTTCATTTCCCATGAAAGTGTTATTTTTTACAACTGTACCCCTATAGTTAAAACTGCTTTAGTGGGGCCAATACATGGCATACATAAGTAGTTAGCAAATATCCATATGCTCTAAATATGCAGACTATTGGAGCGACTAAAGTATATTATATTTTACTGCACCCAAGTATTCTAAACAGATTACATAGAATTAGGAAATGTGCTATTATTACTTTATCATATTTATGCGATACAAATCAAAGCAATATTTTTATATTAGGGACATACTAATTATACATCGTACATTTTATTGATTCAAGTCAAATTTTCCAATAAGGCGTGCGATTTTTTCTTTCGTAACTGCACGGAGTTTTAGTCAACTCACTGAGGTGTTCCGCTTTTTCTTGACAGGAAACTACTACATGATTATTCCAGAAAAAGATCACTCATTTACTATTATGTATATCAAGACATGGTGATTAGATTAGCCAGTTAAAAACTACACTAAGGTCAATTATTAAAGATATTAATTAACTTTCATCTTCCTAGTATCTTGTACCCTCCTGTACGATAGTAATTAAAATAGCCATATAACATCTTTGCAAATACATATAATATATAAAGTCCGCCAATCGCAGCTTCGTTATAAACCATCCTATAAAATGCTTATTTACTACCATAGCCTAGGGGATATGAGCTATCAGTACTGGAATTCAAATACAGTCATGTTTTTATACAATTGTTTACCCAGAGTCTTATTCGCTTAGCTAAATAATTTGAGGATTTGAGGCAATAAGGTAATTATTAGTTTAGGAGAAATTATCAAATAATTAATGATTATAGCGCTTAACAATTATGATCAAATATTGCTTTAACTCGAAATGTTACAAATGGTAGAAGTAAATCAATACCAGATTACTAGATCATCCTTTTGTAGGTCTACGCATAATTTTTTATTTTTTATTTCCCGAAAAAAATGCACAAGACAACTGCATAATATGCTATACATCTCACCAGTGGCGCTTTATTTGGTAATGATACCAGTCTTTAATCTGTTATTTTACTTATTTTAATCTATAGCACTTTACTATGACGTTATTATAACGTCATGATAAATAGAACGGCTAATTGCATTGCACGTGTACGCGTAATGGGAAAAATAAGCCTATTGTGGTATTGATATTATGTACTGTATACATAGTGCACATATTCAGACGCACAAATAACATTGCTTGGGTTTTGGGCTGTGTATAAGTATCACAGTTTCAGTAGATTCCTCGATTACATTTTCTCATTATATATAATTATATATAAATATAAAACATGGTCAAATCAGAAGCTGTTGCGGTGTCAGCCGACGATGCTCTCATTGAGAAAATGCGCACTAGGGTAGTTCTGTCTGAAGATACAGTCCACTATGTAAGTGTATATTATTGATCAGCACACTTGACTTTTACACCCCTTTCCATTTTTATAAGTCATATTAATTTTGTCTCTCACCAGTACAGCAGGCCTTACTTGACTACACAAACATATACACACTGTACATACCTTGTCATATTTTGTGTTTTGGACTTAGCATTCTCCTCCTGTTAAACTGCATATCAATAGAGAATAGCATAAATATTCCGGCGCAGATTACTTCTGCATTCCTCTTTTTTTTTTATCAATATTTTGTTTTTCCTTTTTCTCTTTCATTTATGCTTTAACAATTTTTCTCTATTTATATATAGGCCTATGTTCTATTTGCCCTGCACTTTCCCATGCCATTGCTCCTCTACTCTTACTATATCTTAATATTTTTAATTGCTTGGCTTTTTGCAATTTATGAACACTTTAAGCCATCAATACAATAGTTTTGCTATCTAAAACATCAAGCTAATGAATGGAAGATGACTATATCTAGGGAAATACAATTAGATATACAGTTGTGATTGCCTTTACTCTACTAGTACGCATTATATTCAAACGGACACAAGTGTTTTAATGCACAAAAATACGCATATGAACAGAACACAGAAAGATATAGTGTACTAGTTCCCAGTGCCTTTCTTCTGTCACAGTCTTTCTTATTTTTTCCTACATATTAACTGTTTAACCCCACCATAATTTATGAGTTTTTCCTACATATCCTGGTTAGATATACATACATTTCTCTCTCTTTACACATACTTTTTGGCTACTTTCTTCCAATTTCTCAATCTAAGTGTATATCTTTGTACATACTATCTTTTGGCTTCATGACCCTGCACCAATCACTTTTATTCTGACCTGAATACTGAATTGGCGATATGTTACACCCAATGATAATGGTTATACGTTACCTTCTATCTTTATGCTTTCTCTTCTGATGTTATACCTAATTACTTTTTTTTATGCCAAATCACATTGTGTATTTATTATTTGTATCTCATAAGATCTCACTCTATTTCATCTCTCTCTACCCTATCTACATTCATGTCTTTTACTTGGATAAAAACTAACCATATAAGCAACTCGACCCCTATGAACACAGTCATTTTGTTATTGCCTACTGCCTGATTACATTCATCCCTGTATACTTTAAGCATACCATTGAGTTATCAGAATATTGCTGTAGCATTCAAATACTCTGCATATATAACATAAAAACATGCCAGTATTCTCATGCGAGACAGAACCCACTGTAAAGCCATGACTTTATTCATCCTACGTTATTATTTATCAATCTATACTGTTTTATTGCATTGACTATGGTATGATAGGCAGACTCCTTAGGATATCATCAGTGTACCTACTCTACAGTTATCTTTCTTATTATGTCTGACACCCTTTTGTTCTTTCTTTTTTCTTTCTCTCTCTCTTTCTTTTACTTCCCATTTCTTTCTTATTATACAGCCATCGTCCTCTGATTTCCCCTATAGTATAGCTGGAAGAGATGATTCCTGGAACCACGAAAAGTTTGTAAAGGTGTGAATGAGTTATCCTTATACTTTATACACTCATATAGGCAGTCTTATGCTACTATATGCCTGATACTATAGGTTAATTGTCATTACAGTCTTGCTCGGGTTAGTCCGTGTACGATTGAATATATGGGGAGGAGGGCAAATATATTATATATCTACTACTTGATATGGCCTGTGGGTAATTGATCTACTTAAATTTTTTATTTAACTCCTTTTATTGGGCCCTAGAGACAACTTTACTTTGGTTTATTTTATTATAGTTTACCATGTATGTCTATTCTATATTTTTCTCTCAATATGATTAACAACATCATTGACATTTTGTTCAATAGGATTTCAGCGTTAATATTGTTAAAATTGATGGCAACGATATGGAATTTGATCTTGTTGGTGTAGATGCCTCTATTGCCAACGCCTTCCGTCGCATTGCTTTGGTGGAGGTAAAATATTTTTATTTTATTTACTTTAATTGATTTGTTTTATTTATTTATGTAAACATAATACTAATAACATGTGTGATGGAATTTTAACACATTAACAATGATTGGTAGGCTGGATTACTACAAGGATGGGCAATAAATAAACCAGATTGGCAGAGAGAAAAGGACTATCAAGATATTAGGAAATTATAGGCGTATATATATTGCTTTTATATGCTATGCTTAGTATTGAAAACTAGTAGATTTATAGTATTTCATTTCCTTATCAGATACACAAATATTGTGTCTTTTGTCTGCCTATTTTTTTCCCCTTCAACGGCTAGCCATATTTATAGAGGATTATATTGTACGTGTTTGTGTATAAGAAAGTAGGTTGCTTATTTGAGTGAAAAGCCATCTAAGATGATGAATCATATGCGAGGGAAGGAGGTTTTTGAGATAGAAGGGAATGTGCAAAGAAGGTGGTATGAGTGTGGTTTCATATAGATGTATATATATGTGTGTGATTGAAGAGATGCACAATGTTTGGGTTGATGCCAAGTTTTGTGTTGTAAAACACAAGCTTATATAGTACAGAGCTTTGTACGAGTAATGTAAAAATGCACCAAATGCCCCACAAATTACAAAAATTATGAAAGTTTTATATTGCAAATGTTTTATGTATAAATATACAGTATTATTTGCCTTTTAAGTTAAAAAAAATTAAAAAATTAAATTCATTGGTCTACTCGGTATATTAAGACTGGAGTTAATGACTTTCTGATATATGCAGGTCCCCACCATGGCTATTGAGCACGTGTACATCATGAACAATACTAGTATTATGCAGGATGAGGTGTTGGCCCACAGACTCGGTCTTGTACCCGTTATGGCCGACCCGGCCCTGTTTGAATACAAGGAACCTGGAGGTGGGCTAATGTTGCTTTAACGTATTCTATTAATGTCCTAATATGGCAGGATAGTCGGAGATAGTAAGATCATGACAATTAGCCAATGGTAATTTCTCATATTTGCATTGGTGTATGGATAGTCGATGATTGGTATTCATTATGTTTTTCTTTTAAAGCATTCTTAGTATATACGGGTTTTGTTCGTTCCATTGTGATTCAGAAAGGGTTGGTTTTTAGTACATTACAGTAGGGTATAGTGTATAGTGTATAGTAAGTGATGTATGGTATATAGGATATAATTTATTATCTATAGTATATGGTATATAGTGTATGTGGAACCAAGTAGAGTCAGTTATAGGGTAACCCATATGTAAATATGATGCTAATGGTTCAAGAAAAGGAGAGAAAAGACGCAAGGAAATTTTTTTTTTTGTGGAAAGCAATAGTGTAAATAGTTTAATGGTTTGTGGTAGGAGATAGATTGCGGTTCCATATTCCATACTGTAAAGTATACGTGATTGAGGAATTGTTTTAAATCATATATACCTTTATTGTAACTCTGCTATTAACGTACAAGGAAAGAGTAAAGAATCCCAACTGGCAACATACTGCAATACAGACTTTGATAGTGTTAATAGTATTAGTATTATGTACCTCTTAATGTGGATCTAACCGACATCATGGGCATGCCTTTTATACGAGACTTTGCCATTTCAACATGCAAAGTTATATGAATGGCGAGTGTTGTTTTAGCTACATTTTTTCTGCATGTTGATTTATGTTTTAAGATGTATATTTTAAAGGAATCCGTAGGCAAGTTTTTTCCTGTCTCTCCATATATATTTATACTATGTGGATTCGAATGTTGTTAATATGTATCATATTACATGCAGAGGAGAACTTTACCGATACCAACACTATTGCCTTTGAGCTCAAGGTTAAATGTACACAGCCAGCAGCCCAATCTAAGAGAGGCAAGGCCGATAAGCCCGCTGCCCCTACTAAATCTATGAGTGGTATGTTTTCTCTTCCTCGTTTTTTTTCTTTTTTTCTTTTTCTTTCTTTTTTTTCTTTTTTTTTTTGCTCTAACTTTTTTATTTCCATTATAAGTTGAGAATTCTCTACCTTTATTTCTTTCTTTCTTTTTCAGACTCGCGTACATGAATAAATATGCTGATATATTCTATATATTTTCCTTACAGTATATTCCCGCGATATTGTGTGGGTGCCTCAAGGAACTCAATTAGAGAGACATAAAACAACTCCTATTGGAATGGTCTACGATGACATCCTGCTCATCAAATTACGTCCAGGACAGGTAAAAGATCGTTTATTTAATTGGTTCGTTTGTAGATGGAACATAACCTGGAGACGTAGTTCTGATACATTTTATGTACTATTCGTGGTGATTACACTTAGGTTTTTGATGTTTCAATTGTTCTTTTGATTATAGGAAGTGGCCAAGTCATCACTACGGGGTTGTGTGTGTACCAGTTTAATTGCATATCCCTCTCATCTGCGTGCATACCTACCTAAAGACTTGCCTTTCAAACATTTGTAAATAATATATATTCAATATTGACATTGTTAAAAATATAACATAATTAATATACATCCTTTTCTACTCTCTTAATTTTATATGTACATTGTATCATGTAGATTGTTCATTTAAAGGGCTGGCTTGATACGCAATAAATGTATAGAGTAATATTTGCAGTATTGAAGATATTGTACCATATTATATCGAGATGTTCCTCATATAACGTAACATAATGATTGGTGATTCATTTGTATTCATGTATGTACAACTATTTGCAGGAGATCGATATCCAATTACATTGCGAGAAGGGCATTGGTAAAGAGCATGCTAAGTGGTCACCAGTTGGTAAGCTAACCTCCCAATTGGTTGTTTATTGTATATATATGAAGGCATACCCAATCAATTCACAGTAAGGGCATCAATAGTTGGTATTCTATATATACCGTACTGAACATACAGAGAAAACACTGATGTGTATTGTTGCTAGAACTGTAATTTTATTGTCTTTCTAATTTCCAAGTTAACTTTCTTTTTATATCAATAAATTTTGCCCAGGTAATGGCATAGAGGAAGGCCATTCTAGAATATATAGACCTCAATGGGACATGTATATATAGACCGTACTGCTTACCATGTTGTTTTTAAAAATTATATCTTCTCCTACCCTACCCTACACCGCTAACAATGCCTTTTCATTTGTGTATGTATGAACGTACGTACAGGTACCTGCGCCTACCGCATTCTCCCCGAGATTATCATTAAGGATAGTGGCGTGGTTAAGGGAGAAAATGCAAAGAAACTGCAACAGTGCTTCTCTAAGGGAGTTATAGGCATTAGGAAGGGAAAAGGAGGTATGTAGTTGTTAGGTTTGTATGTTTGTGGTTTTGTATGTTAATATAGTATGGTGTAGTATAATATAATATAGTATAGTATAGTATAATATAGTACAGTATAGTATAGTATAGTATAATATAATATAGTAT
>NAOQ01000506.1:15361-39171 GCA_002751075.1 Ichthyophonus hoferi
TATAAGATAAAATGAATACAGAGGTTTTGTTTCTTGATCGTATGTGATAGCAATGATATCGTGGGATTGTTTGCAAAGTTTATATGTCCCATTTGCTAGACCTGATCCATTGCAGTTCTACATGCGTACTCGAATTTACCTAGATAATTGCATGTGTATGTTTAACTGAATGACTGCTTAAATTGACCAACCTAGTTTTTATATTTATTGTTAATTGCCCAACTTCAAATATGAGGAGAGTGGAACGTTAAACAGACAAACATCCATATGGCATGATTGAGTGGGGTGCAAACGGACACGTCAAAAGCCCCCTTAATTCAGTATTCGCTCTCTTTCTAAGCGAATATAGGTCACAAGAACACTCCTATCTCTACTCTACGTATTATTCCCAATAAACCTTATCAGTAGAAACATAAGGTATTAGCACATTACTATAGTACAACATAAGCTTTGTGCTTTGCTATACTCAGTTTAAACTCTTTGGTGCTCTAGTTATTTAAGTTTAAAATAATGTTAACTGTGTTGGTGGTGTTTATGGTTATAAAAACTTCACATGGTGAGAACGCACCAACCTCCAGGGCAATCCACTGGAGAGGTGTGGTCTTATACGCCGAAGTGCATTGTTTTAAAAAGAAAACCAATCTGAAAGGATTTTCGATATCCTCAAGCATCTGTTCTGTGATTATTTAGTGGAGTATATATATGATACATGACATTGATTCTGTCTTCCACGATCATGCCTACCAATGCCTTCTTACGCCAACAACTATTTCTTTACCATTCAAGCTAGTGGTAGGCTGCATACAATCATTTAGGCTATACCATTAGATTTAGACAAGATAAATCACGAATCATAAACTGATCGATACTGAAATAGCACAATTAAACCAGCATAACTTCATTAAGTGGCGACTATACTAGGTCGCATGACTTTTAACCAATGGGCAGAGAGGTCTCGAAGGTGTCCTACATTTTATCATAAATTTGCTTTCAGCCATGTCATTCACAAAACTGTAGTGAAATTAAAACTTGTTTCTCTCATAGCATATGGGTTCAGGAGTAGGGTATTTGTATTAAAGTAGATTTGCATTTGCTTATCAAACTTGTTTAAATCCGAAAAACTACTACATTTTTAATAAAGGATATGAGTTATATTACGGGCTTAGTCGTTATGTTGTTGCTATCAAAGCATGAGAGGCACCCAGCTTAAATGAGTTTTGGTATTTCCATGCGTAATTTAAAGTATAGTGGATAGTTTGTTTTGATAAGAGACAATGTACAAAATATTTCTGACTGTATGGCTTCATAGCCACATCTCTACCTCAATCATGACATCAACGACAATGGGGGCCTATACCTGCTACTATTACATGCCACACCCGTAGGCTAACTTGCAAGAGTCCAGACCATGAACCCGTTAAAACAACTGGAGAAATACATAAACAGTCATCTAAACGCACTACTCCTGGGTAAAGAGATGAACGCATTGGAAGTTGGGGTGATGGCAACTAGACAGTATGACCTACTAAATATTTGACCTGAATTGCAATCATGTTGAGATTTCACAGCATCCTATAAAGTCTAGCAGGTTTGTGCCTGTATGCATTGATAAGCAAATGGAGAATAGGCTCCGTATAATCTAAAGTTGTTAATTGTTTTATTCTCAGGCAATAACATGAATACTTTATTTGTGTAACGGAGTATTAACATATATAGTAGCACTGATACCGCAGGACGCATGGGGATTGCGACTAGAATAATCTATTTTCAACACTTGCTTATCTTTTTACTACATATATTTGAGGATAATATTCTGAGATATTAGAGAAAAAAAACCTTCTAAATCATTAACAGCTTTATAAAGATAAGTCTACAGTCCCCGTTAAAATTAAATCTCCAATAGACATGGACATAGGATAAATATATAGGTTTAAAACTATGAAAACCCCCAAGTACGTTCAATAGTAATTGGTAAATGCAGGTCTCCCGGAAGCTCCTCTTTTGGCGGTACCGAATCTGTTTTTTCCCTTTCTCTTTCCGAGAGGGGGGGGCTCTCTGAAAGCATCAGTTCCAGCATGATGTTTCTTCACTACACCGGTTAGATAGGCCGTGCGATTGGCAACTTTGGTGAAATCAAGTGTCATGAACTGCGTGAAAAAATGTGTTAGTATTTGAGATCGAGAATGCATTGAAGTAGTAAGAATTTAAAATATGTTATCTGGTAAGGCAAAGATGAAAATTGGAATATAGATATAGATAAATATAAATATAAAATTCATGGAAATAACAATATGTATACTTCGATTATACCAATAATCATAACATCGAACATTAATAATTACTATACTTATATGCCTTCTATACCTCACAATATACGTTACACGTGTATCTATATATACTTGACAGGCGTTAGAGGGTATGTGGCTTTGTAGACTTAATAGCTATTATGTATCTATTGCTTTGTATTCAATGGTTACAAGCTCGATTTGCCAATATGATCGTTGTGCAGAAAAAAAGCTTAACATATTTTTAGATGTTGAACAAAAATAAGCAAACACATACATAGCGTGTGAGAGAAGGTAAAGATTAAGCTAAAAAGAAAGACAAAGCAAATGAAGCGAGAGAGCTACAAAGTGATGAGGATATAAGCCAGAAAGAAATTGGAGTGCTGGTGGAAAATAAAGGGAAAAAAGCCAATAACATTTGTATACATGTACCTCTTCAATAGCGGCCTTGGAAACAGCCAAGGGGACATCTGAGTACATCATTTTCATGATCTGGGTGTCAAAATCCTTGGCAAATAGAGATGACGGATTCTCTGAGACCATCCTGTGTGTACCAGAAAGAACGAATGAGTACAATGCAAAAGAAAAAGTTTGTTAAAAATTAAACAATAGACGCACAAAGAAAGAAAAGGCAATTATTGCAGTGGTGATATATAAAGGGTATGTATGTGTACTGCTTGAAATGCATAGGTTAACGCGAGCGTGATAGAGGGAATCTTTTTTGGAGTTTTATCTCCAAGGAGTGAGCAAGAAAATGCGCACTTTAAAGGTAGGAATGTAACGTATGGTAGTACATGCAATAATAAATGAATAAATAATCCACAGGCGAATAGAACTCTGTAGTTCTTCGGAGGAAGTAAGACAAGAGAGAAAGAAGGAGAAAGGAAAACATAAAAAAAAGAAAGAGAAAAAGAGAAAAGTAAAAAGAAAGCAAGAGAGAGGATGTACAGAAAACCTACTTCGCCACCAATGCATCCACTTCTTTTTTTCTCTTCTCCTGCAGTTTCACTCTAGATTCTGAAGCTGCAAGTTTTCTCTTTTGTTTTCCTCCCTGAGATGACTCCTCCACGTTGATCTTTCGTCTATCAAGTGTAGGGAGGAATAAATAAACTGCTATACTATAATACAACGAGATAGTATGCGAGGAATAATATATGTAAGCCCACCTAAGGATGTCTGAAAAGGTTTGCATATGCATATATATAAAAGAAAGGAAGATGAGAAGGTGGGCAAAATGTAACATATATAACCTGGCCATGCATAAGAAAGATACTTTCGTGTTATAGAGAAATAACCAATCAACAGAAAGCTGTATAATAATTGTAAGGAAAAAAAACATTGATCGGAAGGATATCACCACAACTTACCCGTCAAATTTACATTGATGCAATTGCAGCACCTTGTCCAAGCTTTCTCTGGTTTTTATTTCCACAAAGGCCATACCTTATTATACGTGTATAGGAATGGATATTTATAAGTATTGTATTTGCAAGTATTTTTAAAAGTATGTATGTGCATGTATAGGTGTGTGTATACACGTGCATATTCCAAAACAAATGTGCATTGAAGGAAGGGGTATAATCACTAAGTAGATATCATATGTTGTAATTCATTGTAGTCTCTATTGCTCTACCCTTAATATATATCTATACCTGATTGGTACACATTATATGCAATCACAATTTGTTCGTAGATAAATATATATCTTCTTAAGCTCCCATAATGTTACATACCTCTAAGGGCTTAGAGACAGCTTCAAATAGATAGAAGTCTACACAGACAATATGACACCACATTATCACTAGAAATATCTAAAGCATCCCTCACTCCTGCATTACCTTGTACAGTGTCCAAATATTTCACATGAAAGGAAAACAAACCAACTATAAACTCACCCCGTGACTTTCCGGTTTCCTTATTGGTCAAAAGTCTTACATTAGTAATCTCACCAGCAGGTAGTTTGGCTTGCTTGTTAAAATATTCTTTGACTTTGTCGGCTGTAGCTGTATAAGGTAATTGTCCGATAAAAGCAATGTTGAGGGGCTATATATACATGAGCATAAAGGATAGAAGAGAGGT
Organism: Ichthyophonus hoferi; assembly: GCA_002751075.1. Lineage (NCBI taxonomy): Eukaryota > Ichthyosporea > Ichthyophonida > Ichthyophonidae > Ichthyophonus > Ichthyophonus hoferi. The sequence goes on from NAOQ01000506.1 coordinate 19,726, forward strand.
AGGAAAAGATCAGATAGTGACAAACCCCAGTGGAAGACCTTGGTTAATTTATCATTCATCTATCCGTGGATTATACATTTATCACATGCTCACACACTAAGAAATGCCTAATAAATATCTCCTCCTAATAGAAACCTGCCAAATCCTTTATCTATCCGTTTCTGAGCTTGCATTCATACAAATAAAGGCACAAACATGTCATAAATAGATATATCTGCACATATACATATACTTATGTATAAGCACATTTCCGACACCTATAATATGCACCATGGTGTATCAAGTGATGTACAATCATAAAAAACTTGACCGCTTAGAAATAGGTATGTATGCAATCGCAATATATATATAGTAATCGGTAAAGGGAAAATTGAAAGGAAAGGTATAAGAGAACAGCATAAGATCAATTAGCTCTGATATTCTCACAAAAGAATATCAATCATACGGGACATAAATAAACAAAAACAGCAATAAGTTGACAAGAAAATTAAAAAATGAAAGAAAAAAGAACAAAAGACAGAGAGAAAAGAAAGCCAGAAAAAGACAGTGTCGGCTTAGCTAGAAATACGCAAGTACAAGCATACCTCAACTTGCTTTACAGCCTTTGGCTTCTTTTCTTTCTCGGTTGCCTTTTCTGGTGCCTTGCCCTCTTTCTTACTATCAGATTTTTTCACTTTTTCATTGGATTTTTCTTTGTCTTCCTTAGTATCCTTCGATGCCACCTTGGTCTTCTTAACTTTTGGTTTCACCTCTCCTGTCTCATCCTCTATATTTTTTCTCTTCTTTCCTTCAACACCAGCTTCCGTCATGATTGTAACTTAACACTTAGTGCCTGTATCTGCAAGTTGCTAATAAAATAGAATTATGTGTTGACATATATATAATATATATATATATATATATATATATATATGCGTGCATGTATTACGATAACCGTCAAAGCGATGCTGGATCTAGTGATCGAATAGGCACGTGTACACATGAGCAATGGAGGTATGCGATTAGCAATTAGCCAATGAACATTGAGGTAGTCGACAATTTCATTGGTTAATGGGAATGATATACAGTAGAACGCGTAGATAAAACTACATTTAGATTATTTGTTTACATTTTGGTTTTGTTTTTTATCTACCTTGAAAGAATACATGCACTTGTCTAAGGATTTCCATGCTCCTGGTCCTTTTTCTAATTATAATATTTCATTAATAAATTTTTCGTCTTTGGGTTATTTTTAGAAGACAGTTTTAAAGCTATGTGCCCAGCCTATTCTTGTTAAAGTTACAGTAAATGCATTCGCCATGTAAATAAGTACAGGTATTATACATCTAAGGTCATCTTTGATTTATATAAAAATCATAATTGAAGATGCTGGAATATGTGGTTCTGCATACAACTAGCATATTCAACTATGGTGCTATTTTTTAATTTTTTTTTGTTGCTTTAAAATGGATTGTCTGTGCACGTTCTATCAGATAGATCCAGGACCTTTATGGTTGCACTTCTATTTAGCAATGACTCGAGTTAATACATCATGAAAATTAGTGGTGGGGAAGGTTATAAGTCAAAAAAAACATGAATTCATACAAATTATATTGTTCACGGGTTGTTGTACCTTGTAAAGTCCCAGTTAACACCCGGTAGAGGAAATATTTATTGAAGTAGTATTAGACAACCAGTTTTATACTAAATACGGAGATATGCGCATTCGCATAAAATAAGAATTGTAGGAAATAAGAAAAACAAAACAGAGAGAATTTTTTAAATGCTAAAAATGTCATATGAACATAACATACAAGGCCAGAAAAAGAGAAAAAACTTTAAAAAAAAGCGAGGTATATCGAGTGAGTGTAAATTAAGAGGAGAGAATAGGGGATTAGACGACAATATCAAAGGTGTGTATGGAAAATAAAACCAAGCGGATATTTTGGCAGCATAGTTTGTGACCCTTAGCCAATTGAAGGTAGGTAAGAGGAAGTTTTCATTTTTACGGTAAACTGCTTGTTGCATACACAATTAATTTAGAAATAACAATTAAAACAACATACACAGAATGAACTATATGATATTGAGGGGATGTGAACGTTTAATAATGCATGATTTAAAATAAAAATGGGGTCTTTTAGGCTTAAATATTATGTAGATTAGTAAACTGAAAGCAATATGTTTGATTGCCAGTATCTAAAAAATTATTTCAGTTGCCTCCTACCTAAAAACTACTCTTATAAATCAAACCCAAGTGGATGCAGTCAAAAATGTATACTCCACCTGTTTAAGTACATGGAAGTGATAGTTCAATTGCCTCTCTGTAGATAGATATATACATGCATCGCATTACACTTTCACCAAAACAAATACGTTCTTATGTATCTACACATGATAATGTACATTTAAACATATAAATGATCTAAAAAATATTTCTAACCTTCACTGTTGACTTGTAGCCTACCTCTGATGGCATCCTGCGTCTTTTGTTTCTTCTCCACATTTTATATTCTAGGTTATTTTTATCTATATCTTGCATTTTCCCTTAGGTTTCTCTATCCCCTTATACAGAGATAATTTTACCAATAATATAAGCAAGTTGCTATTTTTACTCCATATATCTGCCTATTTGGTTAGCATTTTCAAAACCAAGTAGTTTGAGTGAGTGGTCTAGCAACTGTATCTAATCTCAAGGTTATGTTGATTGCCTCTATCACCCTCCCTGCCAAGGGTAACATTGTTATCAATGCTAAATTAACTAAATGACTACTCTTTCTTTCCTTCTGTCCTCTTTAAACTCATAGCATTATTATTCTGTGTATTTTCTCCTCTTTTTACTTCATTTATTTATTTACACTTTTTGTTTCTACTTCCATATCCTCAAGTATTTTTTTACATTTGTTTTTATCTTTGAGATGACTCCCACGTTTTCATTCCCTTTCTTTTTTAATATTTTGTAAATTATTTCCGCCATTATAAGCATTTAATAGAATACTTCAAGAAGTTTTGCACAAATACACTTTAATTAATAATTAATTACATGGAGTCTCTAATTATATTTAATTAGGATCAGAAGGTTAGTACAGTTTAGCACATAAATATACTGTGATTGCTTAGATATCAATAAATTCACCCTCAGTGACTGGTGTAAAATACAAACCTATCAACTGCTAGTATTAATTAGAAATCGAGAAACCATAACCAGCATTTACAGACTTAGTCTGAATTTTGATTTCAGTTGGTAATAAAACGATGCAAGTGTAACTTGTGTATACGTTATATATAATGTCTGAATTACAGTTGGCTTTTTACCAAGAACATAGCAAGGCATCTGGTACGAAGTCAGGGTCCACCTCCACAACCAATAAGAAGGAGACGCAGATAGTGTGCTTTTCTTCAGGTTCTGAGTTACCAGAAAAAAAAGAAGTGTCAAGTTCGTAACATAGTGAAAAGAGGAGACGTACCTCCCTGGACCAGATGAAGAAACTAGATCTAGAAGAGGTGGCTTACGACAATATATTCATCAATTACATCCTTAAACTGTTTCTAAGTACCATTTTTTTGTTTAAAAAATGTTAAATTTATAATATCCCCTCTATTTGGAGACCATATTACCTAAGAAAAATTGTCCATGCATCCCCATATTGATGATTTGCATTATTACTCCTGCTTTCTAGATTGTTCTCATTCTAAGTCATATTCTTTTAAACTGGATGTTTTTTTGAATTATTTGCAATAAAAATCTCTGTATTATATATTCCTTTTTGGAAAGCCTTAGCCGACCCGTGAATAGTTTAATAAAGACATTATAAAAAGATAAATGCAGTAAGAGATAAAATTTCTTTCCTTTTTTAGTTGGTTCTGATTATTGTTTGCTAAATAAAGCATAGATGTTCACATACTGTACTATTTGATAAGTAGTATTATTTTCCCATACAATTTGGATATTTTTGCGTTAAATAGTTAATCATAAATAGCATAGTTTAGAATATATAGAAATTTGTGGTAATTCTAGTGACTTGCCCACAGGCTTCAGAATCTCCAATTGGTTGGTGAATAATAATTGGTTTAGCCGGGCTAGTAATAGTAATAGTTAATTGATGTGATTTGTTTTTAAGCCTTAGTTATAGTACTAAAGGTCCTATAGAAGGCATATATACTAACTATATACGTAACTGGATGTAATAAGTATACTTCTGTTCTGATTTAGAGGAAATTGATACCTTGATTCACTTAGGTGCTAATGCGTATGTTGTACTCTGAGGCTGATTAGTAGGGGGTACTATATTACAGTGTGTTACAAGATCATCGACGCTGAACAAGCATGTAATACAGCTGAAGTCCTGTTAACAGGTGAATCATGAAATGATCAGTCTCATATTATTGATATTTAAATAAAGACACGCAAACAATTTAGACAAGGGAGCGGCATATACATCAAACACGGTTCCAATAATTTTCTTTTATCAAAGATACAATAAAACTTTGAACTATACATATATAACATCCAGGCTCAGTATATTTAAAATTGCAAAAAAAGCTTAAAACATTGTTCTCAAAGCTTACACAAAACATAGATATATATAAAAAGAATATCATGACAAGCAACAGGAGCTATCATTTAGTAAGCAAGGAGGATAGAAGGAGGATAGAAGATAAAACCCTTGAAAGTATATCTGTTTGGAATATTGCCCAGGCCTTAAATTGCGCTATCAAACAATGTATGAAATTGTAAGGAAATTCACTCAAAACAGTACAACTGCTGTGCCACTTAGGGGCAGAGATAGGAAATAAAAACTCTCAGCTGACCAAAAACTGCAAGTACCTGAGTGGGAAAACAATAATTGCCTCCCAAGGCTTTCTAATCTTACAATGATGGTGCAAAACAAATTTTCTATTAGTATCTCAACTTTCACTATAGAAAAGATATGACTACATTTTCATTACACCGTGCAAATTCTAGTGCGTGTACTAAATAAAACATAGAAAAGATAAAACTATGATTGCAAAGCATTTTGATTACGCTATGCAGGTCAGGGAGCTGGAGTAGAATACTGAGAATAAAAACCGATATTTTGCAAGGAAATTGAATCTTTAGTCTACATCCGTCCTAAAAAAGAAGATCCTGCATTGGAACCTCTCCATGTGTCTCTCTTAGTGTTCCACAAAGTGGAAATATTCTCATCTTTGCAGCCGTGATTAACTATAGTATCTTATACCACAAAACTCAAAGTAAAGCAGTTAATGAGGAAAACTTCAAGGCTTGTTTTAACGGTTTGAAAATGATATATGATGAAAAAGGAATCACTAATCCTATTTTTGTCTTTGATAACACTGGAATTCATCATTATTCTAGTCTTGAAAGTGTTACGAGACCGTGAATTTAAACCTATTGTATCTTCCTCTTTATTCACCTTTCTTGAATATTACTAAATGTGTTTTTTTTTTTGGTTTGGAAGAATGTAGGTGTTAGGTTAAAATGTGGAACTTAAGTAGAGTTGAGGAGCATGATAAGTTTAAAGTTTTGGGACATCACAACTGGACACCATGATAATTTTTTTATGGTAAATGCTGGGATACATTAAAATTGGTAAGAAAAATGATTATGGAGTGATTATGTATGTAGATATTTTTTGAGCTATTCTTTTCATTTTAAAAGAATTATAATTTCTTGAAAACTATACCACATCCCACAGATAACAAAAAGAAAAAAAGAACTAATAGTCTTTTACTACAATGAAAGATGTATTTTTTTTTCAATTTATTTGCTCTCCATTTGATCGTCAAATTTTTCTTATTGATTAGCAAAGGTTTCCTTTCGATCGAAAACCCCCATATTAGTAATTAGATATGTAGCCTGAGAAAATAACTAGTGTTGGTGTTATACGGCAATTCAAGATGATCTATTAAAATAAAACCAGCCAATGGTAGAGATCCTGCAACTATATTAAGTAGTTATCTATGGCCTCGTGACCATCTATATCCCATGAGAATAAATCTTCTATTGGATTCCTTGGAAGTCTCCCTAGATATCAGCTAAAGACTAACTGTCCAACTAAATGCGCTCTCTTAGTCTGATTAATCTTGTAGGCCCAGTCCTCAACATATGTTGACTTATTTGAATCATAAAAATATGTCTTATCTTATCTGTACTCAGTGTATGCTATTAACGTCAACCCCACCTAATCCAGTATCCCCTCAGTTCTCTCTACTTATTTTATAACAGAGTAACATTAATCCCATGACATACTTACTCTAAAGCTTAGTGTGATTACCAGCTAGACCTAGAGCTGCATATTCTTCTGAGAGAATTTCTGTAGACATTATCGCCTTAGTGTAGCTATCATTTTGCCTCATTCCTTATCGTTCAACACATACATGTCGATGAGTATATGAGCACCACCCACTTATCTGGATATTTCTAGAGCCTAGAATGAGATAACACTGTTTTTGAGAGATTTTCTTGCCTTCATATTGTTTTTATATATATAAATAAAAAATCTGACGTTTGGGAGTCAATAAGAGAAGAATATTTTATTTATATAAACACTCCAGATATGCCTTGCCTTTTTTCTTTTAGAATCTGGCTCTCGTGACAACGATTTGTATGTATCTAGCAAAATATTACATACAAGGAAAGTATAAAATCATAATAAATCCTACAATATCTGCCAAAGTTACAATAAGAACTAAAAATGTGGTAGGATATTCTCTCAAACGCATATACTTGCTCAACTCTAAATTAATTACGCTTTTCTTCCAGTCCTTTTAATTGCCCGTAATAACACGGATTCGTATCAAAAAAAAAAGTATGTTTATAATAAATTATTGATAAGAGTACACTATGCTAAAAACAAGCGCGATAAGATTCGAGCGTTATTACTATTACATGGATTTAGAGCACCAAAAGAAAAACTAATGCTACTTTAACAGCCTGAACGGATTGGTAGTCAGTTTCCCATTATAAGATCCCCAATGTTGATCATCAACTATCTTTATTTGGCAATTCATTTGGCGACATGTAAAAACGGTGCCTGATATGTATATAAAACGCCTACGATATATACATTACACTCGTAAGTAAGCAAATGCTATGCCATAAAGAATTAACTGTTGGCGTTAGCATATTTAACTTCATATGTAAATGATCTGTACTATATTTTGTATGACGCACTATTGTTGCCAGTGCGCCATTCTATACATTTGTACATTTGGGAAGCAGTGGCCAAAGCATTGATTGTTAATATTATTTTCTATTAGTATTCCAAATAAAGCATAGTTTTACAAAGGAATAGTTATATGGATACATATTATAAACTGGGCACGTCTTAAAAGGTATAGAAAAGATCTGCTATGTAAGTCATTGAAAAATATCAAGTATTGTTAATGCTTGTTCTTATAGATCTCATCTGGTTATTGCTCGCCGATCGTGCGATCATTTATTTATTTGAAAGATTGGCGTTCTATTGGCTTACTACAGATTATGTTTATTTTAAGCACGGGTGATTATTGATTGTTCACGTACAATTAAGTATTATTATTTGAAATATTGGCGTTCTATTGGATGATTAGATATTATATTTATTTATAAGAGCGCCCATTGGTCCATACCATGCCATGGGGTCCCTCCTATCACCATCCATACATTGTGTAATTTACTCGTATTTTGTGCATTTGCACAACTTACAATACAAAACAAAACATTATAACATAAATATAGTGGCTATATAGTATAATATATATATATATAATTCATATATTTGCATCTTCTAAGTGAGGCCAGTTCTAGTGTATTTAATAGCTTAAAAAAAGGTACTTCTTTTGCTTTCATCCTTTCGGTTTACTTTACTACTTCACATATTTTAGGCTTCAAAATGGTTTATAACAAACAAGAATGAATTCATTTTCCCCTCCCACAAAAACGGGGGAAGAATGGACAGTACGCGAAAAGCTATTATTAGCAGAGACAGTATATAGGCACGGTGTGGGAGATTGGGAAAGGGTTAGTCGTTCTCTCTCTAAAGAACGGAGTCCCAACCGCCTCTGGGGCTATTTTACCTCTCAGAAATGTGCTATGGTATGTGAGCAGCAAAGGCAGTTTCAGATAAAAAGACTCTCTCGTGGTGCTTTCAATCGTTCACGGCATAACCCGACAGATTTAATAGAGCCTGGTAATAGTAGAGTTACAGTGCAGGACACCGTGGAGGAACTGTCCAGCTCACTGCGTGAAGCAAGGATCTTAGAGTTACAGGTTAGTCCATGTTTTATATTGATACATTAAAGGGTTATCTCTGGTGAGCTAAGATGCCAAGTGTGTATATGACTCTTAAAAGTTTTTGTGGGAGGATAGAATTGGTTGGCATAAGCTTCAAAGGGTTTAGGACTGAGTTTGTGTTGACTTTTATATTGCAAAAGTGATTTTATTTATGTTCAGTATAAGGTACAAATACTTATGTTCTATTCTTTTCTACTTATCTTCCTCTAGTCCCCCTTTTCTCTCTCTTTTACTCTCCCTCCTATGTTTGTACCACCAGTCCAACTTGCCTTGCTTCTACTATAATATACTTCTAAGGTGTATATTTAGGTCTGTGTGGTATCTATTTGGGATTAAGTTAAACTATATACTACATTTATTATTTACACAACTTCTCATCTCATCTTCCTCTTTTCCCTGTCACTTGTATGCACACATACATATCATCACTCACACAATATTTCTATTAAACCACTCTTATCATCTTTCTATTTGTATTTACTATTTCTTTTTACTCAAATATTACTATCTATTTTTTATGATAAATATCATTATCATTTTGTGTATATATCTCTTTTTTGTGTACTTGTATGAGTGCATATATGTATATGCTAATTTTCTTGTGTGCAGAGACACAGTCTGAATCTTTCAGTATAGGACAACATATGTTTCTATATGTATATCTATACCTATATACTGTACTATACCCTTTTATCTTCAAAATAAGAATTTTAAACTTCAATATGTGAATCATTAAAATATTCAATAGCAACCAAGCACAATGATAAGATAAGTTTTTAGCGTTGAAAAGATAAAATTAAGCTAACAATTAATTTATATTAATTGTTATCTTAGTTTTTAATTAAATATTGGGTGGCCTTATTGTTTTTATCTTATCGTTGTGTTTGGTTGCTATCGAATATTTTGATGATTCACAAATTAAAGTTTAAAATTCCTATTTTGAAGATAAAAAAGTATAGTATATAGTTTTTGGGTGTGTCTTTTTAAAGTGGTCATATTTAAAGGAGATGATTGGGTGTCTTAATTAAATAGGCGAAGCTGAAAGCACAAGAGACAAAATAATATTTGCATAAATATCCCACCTCCAATCACATGGCTCATTTAAATTGGGAGAGCCACTAGTATCTATTTAATTGGTAGCATTATAGGACATACTTATTGTATTTTAATATATTTTGGCAATAATATATGAATGATGAATTACTCAGTTTAAAATGTTTTATTGCATCCTCTTACCTGTCGCCCCGCCATCTCTCTCTCTCTCTCTCTCTCTCTCTCTTTCCCTCCCCTCTCTCCCACCACACAGGAGGAATTGTATGAACAACGCGAACAATGCAATAATCTCACCCAAGAAGTAGCCGAGGCCGAACACAGTCTAGCCATCGCCACCCGACCATGGCGATTACCAGGCTACCAGCAACTAATAGAATCAGCTCAATCTCCATGGAGTGAGAATGAAGCAGAGACATTAGAGTTACTTTCCTACAACCTTAATAGTCGATGTTTTAACCAATTGCTACCACACAGCCTGAGGTCTAGGCCTGTGATTGTGAAACACATTAAAGAAACAGATGAGTATGCTGTGGATGAAGCTAGATTTAGGAGACGGGGGGGGTTGTCGGTACGACAGCCATCAAGTTCTAAATTAGAGAGGGACACCCAGGGTCGTTTTATGCCCTCGGCTTCCGCCAGTACAACAGTAACATCTTTAAATGACACCGCCTTGACTATACCTCCTTCTCCAGCTGCCCCATTACCTACAATTACCATTTCCCGTCTTTCACCATCAGGATTGACGGAGGGCGTAACCATGACAACAAGTGTGGTTGTAGAGGGGGGCCCAGAGAAGAGAAAACGGGGAAGACCTAAGGGTTCAACACGTGCTCAAATGTGTCTGAGAGGAGTAAGTGGTACAGCTGTAGTCGAGACAGAAGACATAATAGATAGCACGGCCAGTACGGATGGTACAGTACTGGGAGTGCAGCCCAAGACAGAAATAAACAGTCAAGAAGCAGAAACCAAACCTGAATTACCAGTAAGTCCGACAGTAATTATGTCTTTTTCGCAACCGTTAGCCAATGATGTAGAGGATATCAAAGATATCAAAGAAGTTATAGAGGCAGGTGGTGGGGTTGAGGTCAAAATGGAAGGAGACGAGAATAAGAATGTAGATAATAGAGATTGGTTTCCAATGAGTAATGTAACACCTGAGCGTTCTCGTGTAGAGTCAGGCATGGATGTAGATGACTCCCTTCTGGAAGACCTCAACCCCTCTATTTCCTCTTATACCAAGCCGCTATCCAAGGTGGATGAGGTGATTGGGGTCAATGGATCGGATTGTTTGTGGATTAAGTCAACTGCAAAGGAAGGATGTGGGTTGATGGGGGAGGTTGTGAGCCAATCCAAACCGAATATTAAAAAAGTAAATGCGCTACTTACAAATATAAAACAGGAACAGCAAGACGATTCTACGGAACAAGAGTTGGATACAAAAGAGACCACTGAATTAGATAGTGACGGTTCTAAATATCGTTTAGCGTCCAATGGAGGAAATAGTAAAGGGACAAACGAAGAATTCAGATCTCTTTCCTCTTCGTGTGACAACTCAATGCTTCAAGATAGTATCCATGGTGATACAGTGAAAGCTACGTACATGAGTGATGAGACTGTTAAAGCTGACTCGGAAAAGGATAATTTTACCTTAAAATTAAAGGAGGATGGACTGGAACATCTAGACTATGTTATGGGTGATGGTATGGTCACAAATGGTGCTACTATATCAACAACAGACGAGAAAAACAATATAGTAGTACCGTATGGAAAGCAAATTGCGCTTTGGTATGATGGCGATGACAGTAAATTCAAGAGTGAGAATGTCTTGAATCCGTCAGAATCAGAAAGTGAATACACCCACAAACGGCATCTGTCAGTCACACATACTCAGAATGAAAAGGTAGATCAAAAAGAAATATCTGAAGGAAGAAAAAATAAGCATAGAAAAACTAAACGAACAACCAGTCAGGTTAGTGTGGAACTGAAATTTGTTGCAAAGAGGCTAGATCCATTTACTTCAACTGAGGTTTTGTGTGAAAAAAATGGGAAAGAAACAGAAGTATCGGAGGATGAAACCCGTAGTACATGCAACAATGCTAAGACTACTGGCAATACAGTAGTAATAGAGTGTAATAATGACAATAGCGACCCGATTTTGATTGCACCAAGGCAGTCAATAGAAACTGGTGTAGATTTGTCCACCGATAGCCTACCAGAAGCTACCCACCCCGACTCCATTATTCCTAGTGCCAATGAGGAGGAGAAAGAGGAAGGAAGATCCTGTACGCCGTTGAAAAACGAGTGGGATATACCTAAAACGATGTTAGCCGAGGAAGCAGAGGCGGCCAAACCAGACAAAAATATGAAATTGGAGGTCGAGGAGGAGGAAGAAGTTAGATCGTGTAGACGAACAGGTAGCAGAACACCTTCAAAAGACATAGACAAAGGCATGGCTAAAGAAAGAAACGTAAAGGTACAAAGGTTGGGAAAGCAACACAAACAGAAGGACATATCAAAGCCTCAAAAACGAAGAAGTAATGGTTCAGTTACTACCGAGGATGAAAAGACAACAACAGAAGCTGCTGATGCAGCGGTAATGCGTAAAATTTTGTTGGAATTATGGGCGGCTGTACGTGGGCATAGGCATGCTAATATGTTTCTTCGACCTGTTTTGGCCAAGCACTATAGATCTGTTGTATACCATCCTATTGATCTGGTTGTGTTGCGGAAACGCATTGAGGACGGACAAGTGAAAACGTTTCCTGAATTCAAAAGAACTGTACTACATATGTTCACCAATGTACTTATGTATAACAGGAAAGGTCTGGATATTTATCGATTAACCTTGGAAATGCAAAGCGATTGTAAGGAGATAATAGAGCTATATTCACAGGCATTTAAGGAAGGTAGGGCCCAAGCCCAAGCAGATGAAGATGATAGAGAGCTGTAGAGGGTATTCAACAATGTCCTCAGCATTGAGTTGACGTCTTTTTATTATTTTTGTGTTTTTATACTTTTAACTGCTCATAATTTATATCAAACCGGACATATCACAATTTTTCTTAATCAATGTGGTGTCATGGACTATTTTATGAGGAAGAGATATATATACAAATACACTTGAATGTCATCATTTTGATTATTGAGGTAGGCTTCCTGAGAGTTTTGGGATCTGATGAGTTGAATCCTTCTATACCAAGCCATATCTGTACACGAACACCTTCAATTTTTTATTACATATTTTCCAACTAGTTATCTGCCTTCTGTCTTAAAGTACTTTATTTTTATTTTGTCCCATTTTATTTATTTTTTATCAAAGCTATTTACATGAATAACTCTAAAACCATGCCTACGATATACTATATTAGAAGAGTATTGCTTCGAAGACTTCCACTCGTTGAGTTTGGTAGCCAAATGTGTTCACATTGTATACATAAAACTTCGTTTTTGTTTGTTATTTATTTTTAAATGTCTAATCGATATGATTATGTCGGCTTCTATGATGGCGAAAATATACTATCAAACAATGTATTCAGCCAAGTCTTGGGAAAAGCATTATTTTTACTATTTTCCCCATTTTTGTAAGTAATTGTAATTTAATGGCGACATATACGAGTAAATTTACTTAAAACTGCAAACATAATCAATTAACCTAATATGACCCAGAGGTAAAACAGCCTAAAAAATGCTACGTTTGAAAACAAAACGGGTTTTATTTTATTTTTGCACACAATTATATTTTCATATGGAAATAGCATGGTAATTGTGCATTTTATTTGCTACTGTTGCCATTAAATAGACCGAGTTAAGTGTTAAATTCATATTTTTTAAAGTTGTTCTTATACATTATTATTTCTATTAGATGGCAAGACATGGTGATTTCCTATGAAGGCTGGTTACTCCAGATGCTAATATAGTCTGAAGGTTGTAAATATATTGTAGGAACAAATTTTATGTGTTTATCTTTCGTGTTCGTTGGTACAAAATCATCTAAATATTATATAATTGAGATCTCATGGTTGACATCGGAATTCACTCGAGCGCATCCATCACTTGACAATGATACTCTTGCACCTTCTGAGCCCACTGCCAGCGACAGCAGTAGCAATTCAAACCTTGAATGATGGCGTCTATACCGCGGATGCTGATGGGTCTTGAGCCATTATTGTAGCGAGAATGCAGGAAGTGGCTAAGGAGTAGCTGGAGACGATGCTAAAATAGCCATCAAAAACGCCCAACTCCAAGAAGCGCTACCTCCTTATCGCCACTTCCTACATTCTCGATAAATATATTTTCCCTACAATAATGGCTCAGAACCTATCAGCATCCACGCTTTTTCTTTTTTTTTCTGTCTAGAACTGTTCCTTTTATACATTTTTCTTTATCGCCAGTGCTAACTTTTGGTTAACGCCAATGTAGTAGCTTCAATGGGACCAGTCATAAATATTCTTGTTGGTTAATAGAAATCATAAAAATATCACGGAGACCCACTAGGGATATCTGATCCTATTTCGTTAAGGTTATACCAGTGTTTGCTTATTCGAATGGCTCATTAGCAATGCAAGTGCCTACGAACTATGCATCGACAAATCAATTTAAACTACGTTCTTGTAACATAAATGAATAAGCCGTAACAAAACAAACATTGAACGCTTTGGTTCCAACACTATTATTCTTATTGCTCTTAACACTGAAATTGCAGTAGATTTTTGGATTGCGATTTTCGATCAGAAATTCTGATCATAACAACAATGCTCTATGCAATTGCTACAGTGTGAATCCCTGATGCAATAAATCATTGTCATCTAATAAGGGAGTTGAGCATGTATGCAATGGTTTTTTATTTATGGTAATTAATTTATTATGCACGTAAGAAACATGATAAGCCACAAACTTATGCTGGAAATATGAATGTAAGTATTATATCTAATGTTACCAATAATTGATAGAGCTAGTACAGTTATTAGGTTCAAAATGTATTAAAGGATGCACTTGAACTATGTATTATCCTCATGCATAAACAACTCGCTATTGATGCATCTTTTGTTATCTGTGAGCAATAGCATGTCTTCTATGATGTTAGTATTGAATTAAATGTTTATGATGTATGGTGCGATTACGAGTAACGTTTTCTTGCCAGCCATCTATTTCATCTGGTGACTGCCATTGCGTTTTTTTTTTAATATGATAGGGTTTTGAACAAGTGCGTCATTTATCTTATATACATTTAGCTATCCTGGGCCAGACCTGTAAGATTTTTAAATCAACATGGGCTCATGGCCTTTAATAGGTATATTTACGATATTTGAGGAATGCGAAATTTTAATGTTTTTAAAAAACCATTGCTTGCATTGTCATTGTCTTTAACCAGGTAATATAGTATGCATTGCCTATTAATTAATTATACTTGACAATATAATAAATAAAGTTCATTTTTCTTTAATTCCAAATGTAATATCTAGATCTTGTAAGCTGAGCATATAAAAACCATTTCCATCTTTTTAAGATAGGTACTTTTAATTATATTTTCAACCCTTTTAAGAAAACATTTATGATATATAAAGACACATATGATAGTATCATAACTGTATATCGTTGTATGTATTCCTCTGGTTTACCTGTTCATATGATTAGTATACAGAATTGAAATTCTTTTAATGGCGTAGTCAGACTAGTGGTCTAAATACATTGGGTCCAATATGTTCAATGGTAGATAACGTAGAAATAACAGAAATGCGTTCCCACACTCAACAATTGTTGAGTTATGTGTGATGGCAGTCAGAGTTATAACACCAGTCTGTGGTGTAGATCCATGTAAACCTGGTGAATTTTTATATGGAATATTGAGAGCACAAAAACCAATTAAGTAAAATGAGTACTTCTTATGGCTCAGTGAAGAATGCCACTTCATTATCAAATTACACTTATACTCATATTCGTGTACAAGTACTTTTCATTTTAATGATTTGGAAAGAAACAAATAATTGGAATTCTGACCTAATATTTTAGCCGATAGAGACATTGGCCTTAGAAAAAAAAATCGCTGTTGACATTATAGGAAATACACATTCTAGATCCGTTCATAGTGATACTTAAAAAAAAGCTTCTACTAGAGAATGAAACCATTTTAAATATTGCCATCATCCATTTGGAAAGTCTTCACGTGTGAGACTGACAATCTTGACAAAGCTATTAAACAGACCACTAATTCAATTGCATTATCAAAGCCTTGTTATTGATTCAACTAGTGAATCACCACGAAATGGTTAAAAAAAAAAAATAACAACCAGCCATGACGCACTCAAAAAGTTATTATTATTCCCCACGCCTCCTGCAGTATCCTCTCATCCTTTAAATAGACTCTGATAAATGTGTATTGGCACATACCAATGGTAGCATTAGTAATTGTATTTCATTGCCAATATTCACTAACTCAACTGTTCTTGCACCATTTTACAAACATATTACAGATTATGAATTGTGATCCATCAGATATATAACGAATTAATACTTTCGATGCCTTTTGGCGTAAACACACATATACTATTAAAGGGAGAATTGATGTGCTAAATTTTACAAAAACAGTTAATCTGTTAGTATGAAACTGGTACTAACTCCTATTGTTGTATACAACAACAGTATAGCAACCAATTTTTTTTTCACTCCAATACGTATTTTAATATCTGAACAAACCCGGCTACAATTTACTACGCGTGTGAAACTACTTGTGACAAACTTACCTCTCTGTTGTAAGGATAATAACGTTCTGTTTATATTGATCTTAAATACTGAACATATCAAGCGCCTTATATATATATATATCTCTAAAACCAATTGGCCACTAAAGACTTGAGACTAAAGTTTTGAGGAACAATCTGGTTGTTATCCTGGCTTGGCTTTTTGTGTCTCATCAAAGTTCCTTTCACTGATAGCATTCTCTGTGCAACTAAAAGATCCTTCCCAACCTCATCATTCGCAATAGGTGTGCTTCCTTGGCGAGGTAAAGATCCCAAGCTTGTGTTTCCAGGGGCAGTACGGGGTGGGCTGGTTGTGTTTCTAG
This sequence comes from Ichthyophonus hoferi, assembly GCA_002751075.1. NCBI lineage: Eukaryota > Ichthyosporea > Ichthyophonida > Ichthyophonidae > Ichthyophonus > Ichthyophonus hoferi. Next base: position 36,096 of record NAOQ01000506.1, read on the forward strand.
CAGTACCTTGAAGAGATAAACGACTACCGGGATTAATATTACCTAACGGAGAGGGAGCGCGTTCTGTTGAAGAGCTCTCAACGTTACCAGAAGCGCTTTCTATAATATTGTTCAGTCGTGAGTTAGGAGAGATTAACGGCGATGGTTGATATACCAGGTTGGTTGCATTAATGGAGAGACGTGCTCCTGAAGTACATGCTCCCAAGCTTGCTCTAGAAGCTGTATTTTCCCGTGTTTTACTTTCCATCGCGTTTGAAAGTCTTGCATTATTATAAGAACGTCCAGTTCCAGCCACAGAATTTCTCGCTGTTTCTTGAATGTGTGCATATCCAAAACTAGTACGAGGATTTGCCATGGAGGCACTTGGACCTTTAACAATCTTTTTACTAAAACCAAACCCTGTGGTAACCGTAGTAACAGTTGTCTGTGTGGTCTTTTCTGATGGGCTCTCTAGAAATATTTTCTCAATCTCTGCACCCTCCAAATGATGGTCCAAAGCAAGAGATTGATCAGCAAAAACATAAGGGGCAACCATTTTCATTTGAAGGCTATTCATGCTCATTTCGCAGCCAAGAATGAGTTCCTTCGCGAAAGCTGGCCTCATGAATACTAAATATACTTCACCAGATTTCACAGCTGCTGCCTTTGCACGTGCTATAGTATTGAAGATGAGGTGATCTGGCATACCCAACGTGCAGTAGTTGCCTACTTGCGACAAAACATCGCCTACCAATACCCCTACCTTGTCAGCAGCGGAATTAGGCACAATTTTAAGAACACTTCCATGCGAAAATTCGATACCGAAACTACCACCAGTGGGGATCCTAACAAATTTTCTGGTAGTAGGTCGTTCGTCAATATCAAGCGTAACTGAACCCGATTCCTTCAGTAATCTGTAAAGTGGACCCACTTCTGATGATCCATTGACTGCTCTTCCGTTTATGACATCTATACGATCCCCAAAATGGAGGCCAGCACGATAGGCAGGAGTCAAAGTAAACTCTGGTGTATACATTTCTACCCTAGCAACATAGAGGTGGTTGTTCACGGTGCATAGCATCATTCCAAAGACTGAATGGGGGGGTTTCTGGATGGAGATCTCACGAAAACCACATGGCTCAAGAAATTCCAAAGGATCTTCTCCTTTTTGGTAGTTAAAACTTTTATGTGCACACATTTTTTTTTTTGTGTACCGTACTAAGACAAATAGAATAACACATGAAATCTTTAATAAAACTATTATTAGTCCAAATTCATATTTTAAAATAACACTTAATATGTTAGAATTTTTCACTAAAAACTAATAAAAAATACCTATTATTGTAACAATGCCACGGTGCATAGGAAATATACCTACAACCACTTAAATTCAAAACTAAAACAGAACCAACAAAATAGTATAGATGACTTGTGCCTACAAATTTTTAAATATTTAATCAACTGTAACTTGAACTAAGCCATTGCTCAAACATGATATTTTACCAATGCAATTGATGGAATATGATAGAGACAATTTCTCATTATGTAGCTTTTGGGACCAAATAAATAATTATTCAATTGGTTTAATATATACTATGCCTAACAATTTCATATGACTTTAAATATAAAAAATTCTATTTGTAATATGTGTATTAGATAGATTCGATATACTTTCCCCTTATTCGATCCCCTTCTACCTGCAATGTACCCATAGCCTACGTATTTAATAATGTTTCCTAATTCCCATTCTTATTTATTATAAATCTATGCTAAACCAAATCATGTATTTGCTAATTCTTATTATTATTTATTACAATGCTATGCTAAACCAAGCCATTGCATAATAAAAAGAAAAGAATAATAATTTCGTAATAATTTGGAACGATATACATTATGAACCAAAGTCAATCATGGTGCGTATTTAAACTGCGCATTGATAGATACAATTGGGCAAAGGTCCAGAGAAACGAACTGGATTCTCAAAACTGAACGAACTGTTAGGGCCAGATAAGGTGCAATCAAAATGTATAAGAAATTATCAGCGAAACTTATTGAAACCTTTTATTGGCTACAAAATACCTTCAAACAGATTCACCTATGAATGACAATCGGATTGGTTATCTATTTAGAAAGATTGGGACTTCATCCCCTCCACTTCCATTTTTTGAAGGCGTATGTATAGTGAACCCATTAATAAATTCTAAATATTCTATAAAATACAAATAATACTGTAATCCAATAAATTTTAATTTTAATCTCAAATGTATGAAAATTTTTAAGATATCTTGCGGAGTTACAAAGACCTTCCATAGCTTAAAACAAATAACTTGTGGCATCATTTCACTAGAAAATACAATTCGCAAAACAACTTTCAAGGGGGATTCAATTGCTTTCACGTTAACCAATACATGTTACTATTTTATTTTATTATCTAGTCCTCCAAGATTATTGGACCATGCCAATCAAAAGCAATTTTATGGAATCGGTCTTCTATTTGTAGAAAACAGAAATTTTTTAATTAGTACCGAAAAAAAGTCTACCGAATATCAATGGTTATAAAGGGGTATTTTATAATGTAAATATATTATGATACCCTAGTATTTTATATGGTAAAACATGCCTTCCCGGCGGGCGGAAAACAAGATGGCCCAATAATGCATTTCAATGAAGATATTGGTAAATAAATCAAGCCTACAAAGTTAAGTTGATTATTACACATTACGTTTTCGATTACGTTTTATGTGCCAAAATGTATAGAGGTGGAAGCAATGTCAAACTTGCAGATTGTAGTAACCACACTCCTATTACTTAAATACCGTTTGTTTTTACTGTTTGTATTTATAATAATATTTGATTGTGTTCTTTATATATTATTTATAGTGTTATTTGTACTTATTTGTACTTTTGGTAATAGTCTAAGCATTGTGGCGGCGACCTCATAATGGACAAAATAGGCCAAGATAGTTACTAACCTATTGCCAATATTGTAATTTTATTACTATTAATAAATAATTCATTTTAAAAATTAAATTATGGTTTGTAATAAAAATAATAATACTAATAATAATAATATCAAAAAAAAAAAAAAAAAAAAAAA
>NAOQ01000506.1:39664-52900 GCA_002751075.1 Ichthyophonus hoferi
AAAAACGTGTTTTGATTAGAAGGGATGGTGTTGCCAAATTACAGTTGTTACACATAACACGAACTACACGCTTCGGGTATGATAGGTGCAGGTGCACGCACGCAATATCGCGTGATTATTAACCAAGAAGCTCTTGGCGTAAGATCTGCTCTGAATGCACAACACTATTGAGCCAGTTAGTCACCCGATAAATCAGCACGTTGTAGACTCCAAGTACATGCCGGGTTATGGAATAGTGAAATCACGAAAATATAGGACATTGGGGGACATTTTCAAAAAATGCGGAGCACATTAAAGGACATACACGTGGATCTATGAGACCCATGCTCGAGGTAACTTAGATAAACCTTTTTGGGCATGTTCATACAATGTCTCTGAATAAAACCTAAATGAATGGTTACATACCATATGGAGTGTTTTTCTGCTACCAATAATCTGTATTAATACGTTATAACGTAACCTTAGGAATATTTGTCGGCCGCCGTATTTTATATTTTTTTGCAATGTCACCCTATCTATGACGCACGTATAGCTCGCTCACCACATTTTGGCATAACTCTGATCGCTCTGAATATGTAAATATTATTTCCATAATTTAAATTAGGCATTTTTTATTGGGTCATAAATAATAAATATGTCATAAAAATCTGATGTATAAATTTTGTATCATATATTATATCGTTGTTTTCAATGGATCCGACAATTTATTTATAGATGCTCTCGATCATAATATAGTTAAAATCAATTGGTGTTTGGGAAATCCGGTGCTCAGCTAAGCTATTAAGTTATTTAAATAAGGTGAACGATTGATATTGATAAGAAATATACCATTAGCTAGCGTATATGTAAATAAAGATCTTTGCTAAAACCATTGCCTTACAACAATTAAGATTGGTACTACACCATGGTATTCTAAGACAATGCGGCTTTGAAAATCATAGTCCGGAAATGGCACCAAATAAATACCTAAAAACAGATGGGCAACATTGGAATATCTACTGCTGCAGGATAAAAAGTATATAAATAAGACTAAAAAGTAGTAGTTGTATAAAGGGTTGATGCCTTTATAACGCACGATTTAATTGTATACTGAATACCTAGAATGTGTGCATTAATGAGGAAATGAATTGAAGAACCACCATCTAAACGAGTGAGGACAAGTATTAGATTCCCAAGATAAGATAAGATATTTCTAGTGGACCTCAGTGATCATCTGAAGTGTATTAGCCAATAATAATCTTTACGATCAGTCCCATTGACACGACCAAACACAAAGATCGGGAAAGGATTTTTAAAAAAAACAGAAACGACCAATAATGGGTTCAACGTACGCGTATAGTATGCATAATATGGATACGTGTTACAAGATCGCTAACCATGGTGAATAAGTAGGTTCAATCTTGGCCCGAATGGTAAGTAGACCGATTCTTTCCATAAAATAGGAACACCACCATTACGTCAACCTAACAACATTCGCACCAAAACGTTTTAAAGTATTCATTCCTTCTGAGTTGACAGAGGGATAATTATTACTAACAGTTACCTAGAGAATTGAGTTATGGGCCTTCAATAGAACCTCTAGAACAATAACTGAGCATCGAAGACGGATCCGATCATACAGCTATCACTCACACTGACCTACTAACGATAGCTACTACCAACAATACAATTGAAGATCCCGAAGCCTGTGGGCAAGTCACTAGAACTACCACAGATTACTATAATACGGGAAAATGCAAATCCGTTTTTGACAAAAAAAAGTTTTGCATTTATTATTTTCTGTTGAACAACATCTTGTATACTCTTTCTGTTGATTAGAAAATACTTGATCTATATTTTGTAATTGTAGTTTCATATTGCAATGTTTAGTTCTCCGGCACTTGAATATAAGCGTCAGTGTTTTGAAGATAAACTTTCAATATAGAATACAGAAAATTGTTTAGTTACTTTCGAGTGCAATAAATATTCTTTCATACACACAAACTTGGTACTCATTGATCACTCACACTGTGCTATAAGCACTATTGCAACTAAACAAACTAAAGTAGAAGTCCCTCCATCAGTAATAGTTACAATTGTAACAGATATCTAGCGATAGAGCCAACATATTTTTGTTCTCTTCCGTTGCCTTTGATTGCAAGTAGATCATAGCTAAGTATTGATTGTTTCTATTTCTAGCTCAGCAAGAGACACACCTGTACGGAACCTAATTAAAACCCACGAGTCTGTAAACAAGCCATTATGCAAATATCGTTATAGCTAGTATACGTACAAAGGCCCCATTATAATATGATGACATACTTATTTTTTTTAGTAAACTGTTGCGAACGCCCGGATGATTATTAATTTAAATGCTATTATTGGCTATTATGCACCCCAAGTCAGATTCGTATAGCTGTCTAATAAGGAACTACTCAACGTAAAGCCAAAAAGCAATTAAATTTCAATGTGGCTGTCTATTTAGATGCATTGATATACTGTACTTTTTTAATGATCCATTTAAATATTAAGTTATTATAGATAATTTTAAATGTGTTACAAGATTACTAACCACAGATGAATAAGTAGATCAATGATCGTGACTCGAAATTGGTTAGTTGCATAATGATTTAGTTGCATCATGTTTTTCAACCTGATAAACTGATTTGTCAATACATAATATGAGACGTTACACCAATGAAGTATCTAAATAAAGAACCATTCTAGGAAGGAGATGGTAGTTTGGGGTTGTTAAGATAAAGTAAGAGGCATGAGTGTAAACTGCAATAACTCATAAATGCCCCGGTCGTTCCTCTTGCCATTCGGTGCCCCCGCTCATACATACGCAATGGAAAATAGCAAAATATGAAGTTCTCGTAAGTGCATACAAAAAAGCTTTGCATTCAATTAGATATTTGTAATAATCTCATTGTTATTGCAATGTCTAATCCACCGCTAGCACTCAAATACAAGAATCAGTGTTCAGACCTCTCGCTAGTTTAGAAGTCAGAGAACTGTATACTGACACTAGATAGTGATAGTAGTATTTATTTACATAGTACATATCCCCACTTGATCGATCTCATTGTGCAATTTCTACATTTGCACCCAAGCGCATCAAAGCATACATCCCTTCTAAATTAGAACAGAGATATAGTTACTACAATCAGTTACTTAGAGAGTTGGTATATGGGCCTTCTATAGAACTCCTATTACAACAACTGAGCCTTAGAGACAGATCTGATTAAAAAACTATTACTAACGCTGGTCGAACAATATTAACCACTGCCAGTTGTCCAATTGAAGATATCGACAGCTGTGTACAAGTTGATAGAACTGACACAGATGCTGATAGAACGTAATAAAAAATTGTGTGTTTCGATATCTCCTGTATCTATTACCATCGTTTATGCCTTGTGCTTATCCGACATACCAGACTATGAGATATCATACTCAACCTTCTTCATTTAAACTCTTTAAGCCTATGTTGAAAAGTATTGGGATGCTATACACCGCCATAAATCGTATTCATAAGCCACTCACGATTAGACTTGGGATCTTTTCTTACAAGTTTGGTGAAATAGTCCATAACTCATTGATTCTTTCTCCACCCCCCGGTACCCATGTCAGGGTGATCCATATTAAGATAATAAATGCACTTAAAAGTTATTGAAAAGTTAAGTTGACTTGTTAGATAACCATTGAAGGACAGGTGATAATTGTGTAGATCGACTCTCAAAGCACATGTGCCGCTCTGCTGTTATAAAATTGTCCCCATTTTTATTAGTTAATTGCATAACCTAAATTAACACTCATGATAGACAAAGGTCGGGAAAATATGAAAGGAGCAAAAACAACTAATAATAAATACTGTTCTCGGTCGTCAATATTTACTGTTCAATTTATGCGCTTTATGCTTTTCTGCTTCTTCATACTATGCCTGTAGTTATCGAAGAAGTTGAAGTAGGTAATATAGATGCTTTACTAAAAGGCCAACTAGTTTAGTCTGGGAATATGCCATGACCGTAGCCATATTCACTAGCAGCATCATGCCAACCCTAACCACAGATAGATAGGCCTCCCTTACATTCTGTGGAATCTCAAACCAACCCCGGCTCACGGCCTACATACCTTCGAGTATAAACCATACTATCATAGAGACTGAGCCACTCATCTATTCCAATTCACCAAATGAGGATCTGCATCCTTGGTTACTCTGATAATATGCAGTATATAAACACTATTATATCAACGAGGAAGTGAGTTAATTCACCAAAATAGAGACATAATAGTATTTAAATATTACGGTAAGATCAGACAATTTTAGTGGGACTCTCTGGCCTATCGCGAGTTGGATTAGCTAATACGAATAGTTATGATTGGCTCCATTTAAGTTATTGAGCTTAGCAACATTGGTATTAAATAGAAAGTTAACACTGGCGATAAAACAAAGTACAAAGCAAAGCAAAACTCACTAATAAAAGGGGAATTGTTCTCATGTATGTGGCCCCCTGTACATCCGAGTATCTACGGCAACCCCGCATACCTGCGCACATGTACACTCACACAAGAACTTTGTATTCCTTTAATATTTGTTAACCAATACCATAATACATATATATATATATAGTCTTATTATATAACAGTCAATTGGAGACCCCTAAGCCTGTGAATAAGTCGCTAGAACTACCACAGATTGCTATAGTTTCTATCGACTTTCAACACTAGGACTATATCATCTCTCCTGAACATACCTAGTTTTAGAGAAAGTATGCGCAGGCAATTCCTTCACCTTTCCCTTGCTCACCACCAATCTCATGTTTTTTACACGGGCTCTCCGATTTTCTCTATTCAATGAGAGAGTTTAGATTGGTTTACTGAACCAGAAGATCCCCAAATCCACCACTACAACAAGTAGGCACCCATCACCACAAAGAGCATTCGCTACTATGGCCAAAACCAACAACCAGTTTAAGTTATGTCGCTTGCATCTTCATCAAAATTTGCTCTACTTTTCAATTTTACAAACCTTAAATTTTTTGAGGAGGCAATACATGCTCAAACAAAATGTCTTGGAAAACTATAATGCATAAAGAACTTGTGACAATTAATTAGTTCCATATTTGGATGCTTGTACTTCACGAGAAAATCTTAAAAAACGTCACCATACTTTGCAGCCTGAAGGTGTATCATAAGAAATATGACTAAACTGGAATAGTAAATTAACCCAAACTCCAACTTTGTGCCCAGGAAAACAAAAAGACTAAGAATATATTTTTTTTTAATGCCTCATCACCTGTGACTAGTTTTTATGAAGAAGTATCTGACTTGGATCGAATCAGCAATGGTAGAGTGAATCATAGAGACAGAATTTGTTCACTAGAGTGAGGTAAATTAGTTCTTAAGCCAACTTTGGTTCATTTAATAATAATTTATATCTCTTCCGTTGTGTTTATGCCAATTTACAGTCTTTTGGAGTCTACAACATCAATAGAGATATATGCTTTTTCGGCGCCATTAATTGGTACCTGTGGTTTATGAAATGAATGCTTGTTATTTATAAAGATATTCTAGTATATCTGGTTTCTTCTTCTGCTATGCAAGCTTTCTGTTCTTCTTGCTCATAATCTGGCCCTAAGTGTCTTATACCGAAGGATGGTTGGTTTATATCTTTAATCAGGAATCTGACAATAGATTTGGTTTATTGGTTTTGATATTTTGGGCAATTTTTTAAACTGATGGTTGTTGTTTTCTAATCATGCATGTGTTTAAAACTATAAAATATGCCAGTACAACTAGCTCTCTGTTAAATTTGTAACTAAGAAACTCCCATGAGTTTCACCAAGGATATCAAGAAGTCTATATGTACTATATGCGATTGTTCATTGCTGAGGAATTCAGGCTCGTATTCCTCAATCATATAGCAATGTGCCAGTTTTATTTTATTTCTACTGTTAATACTATTTCTAATAAATATATTAATTTAATACACCTACTTATTAAGTTGCTTAGATGTAGAAAGATATATTCAATGATATATATAATATAATGGCTACAATGTATATTATGCTAGGGTATCGCATAAATAAATTTTTCAGTAACTCTTGGTGCTTTGTAGTCATAAGAACCTTAAGAATTATGAAATCATGCAATGTAATTAGGAATACGAGATTGCTTGCGATTGTGATTCCCTATCAATAATAATAACCTTAACAATATATATAGTAACATTATAAAATATAGTTATTATGATTGCGGTTTTTAATGCCCATATAATTAGGAAAAATAATAAGTAGATTAATCTAATTTGGAATTGCTCAACATAACTAGTACGCAGTTGAACTCAACACATGACTGTAATAGATCTCATAAAAACTTAACTGTAGTAATATTATTAATTATTGAATATAGAAATTGGCATGTGAACACTGTGTTTATTGCCAGATGAACAGTAAATAAACTGTAGTTTTCTTTCAAATATAATTCCCATTTCAATGAACAGTTAACATTTCGCTTGTGTTGCAAGTTCTCACTCCCTACTAGCTAAACTAGGTTATATAAAAACACTTTCCAGACTATTTATTCAATAAAACAAGTTAACAACCTAGCTCTATAAAATGTTTCGAATAACCAAGTAAAAATACGGGTATATATATGCATATGTTTTTTAAGTAGGGGTTTATTTAGAAAGCAAGAGTAGATTTACTGGAAGTAGTTATGACTTAGATTATCTTAATTGACCAATTCTTATGAAGTTAGTTTTCTTTGTGCAATTGAATGATAAGTTTTTATGGTACTACATATATGATGTCTAATGCATTGTTTGACAAGGTACCATATGATTATCTCTATATATTGCAAAACAGTTTTATCGCCAAATTAATTCCAGGAAACGCCGATTTCAGTACAAAAATTTGACCGGCAATTGTGTTTTGTCATGAGGTCAGATATATAGGATTTTTTTATATCACAATGACTTTCATATCTTCTATTACATTACTTCTTTGGTAATTGATGCGAGACAAATCCAATTATCTAATATCAGGTAAACTTTTACTTTAATAAAACCCAAATATTACATCTGAATTCCTTATCTATTTATTTGCATTGCTTGAGATTATCGCCCTAGCTAGTGGTCTAAACGCGTTTATTTATATATAATTCCCCAATAAGATCTTTTATAAAATTTAATAAGCCAGTGGAGTGCACCAACTGTATCCCAGTGGCCTATTGATGCCAATAGAGTCTCTATAACCGTTTCTGGCTATTACGACAATTTAATTGGTTGTAAAAAACAGAAAACGTTGTGCCCAGATGATTGGTGCTTGCCCGGGAGGGAGCGAAATTTAAAAAATACTGTAACTGTATCCAACATCAATATATACTAACTGTAAACGATTAGTGCTTGTTATGCTTATGTATTTCTTTCTATTATCATGTCTACAAGGGAGCCTCTAAAGGCCATCAAGTGAGTTTTTGATATATGAAATCATATTATAAATAATGAAGAACATATATAGCTCTACAATGATGTTTTTACAAAAGTATACATATACACAGACTTACACAAGCTTACCCACCTACTATACACAAACATATAATCTTTCTTCCCCTTAGCATTTCTCTCCTAACCCTACCAAAGAGGAGTCCGCACGCTCCTTTTAGATGTTTACCCTTTTTATTTTAACTTTTCTGACTATACCGTTTCCTTCCTAAATACATCCATATTTTTCTTTCTATTTATATGCACATGCGAAATACTCATGTTTCACACTAATCTTTCGTATTCTTTCATTCTTTCCCTCTATATATTTTCATTCTCTTTATTGTATTTTCATAAAACAATTCTTTTTTTCTTACGTTATTTTTACTAATTACTTGTTCTTATCAGGCCGTTTTATTCAGAGGAACAAGGATGCCTACAGGTAACTGTTGGAGAGACTTTCAAGTTAATAAAGAATGTTAATGATGATTGGCTGTATTGCCGCTCCCTAGTGTCTAAGAAGATAGGATATGTGCCCACCTGGTGTGTTGAACAGGTAGGTGAAGATAAAGGTTGAACTATCGCGAGGGCTATATGTTTGTATGCATGTTATCGGTATATATCCAGGTATATGTACGTAGTGTATGTAAGAAAAAATACTTGTGTTTAAGATTATCAATCAATTATATATGTATATATATATATATATATGAAAGGAAGGGCTGAGACTGAGAAATGCATGGGAAAAGCGATCAAAACTGAAGAAAAATATATAGCTTCTTTATACAAGGTAATCCAATATGTACTATGTAGGTACGTGCGGAGAGTGTCTCTTCCCAAACTTCTTCAGCTGTTCCCGACCTTTTGCCCTACAGTAAATGTAGGACCATGTTTACTTTCAATTCCAAGGCAGAGTATGTGTTCTGTTGCATTGCACATGTTTTTTTTATGCTACTTTTTTTTTAGGTTATTTATTTCTATACTCTCTTGCTTTGTATTTGGTGTAATTTTGTTCTTGATAGATTCGTTCACATGATATCATAGGATATAAGTAATTGATGTCAGCTTTATTATACACATTATTATAGTTAGTAGTGTAATTCAGTATGTTTTATTTATACATTGTAATTTCAACCTATAGACCCTGAGGGATTAGGATTCAAATTAATCTCATTAACTTCTAATTAGTCTCATTAGCTTATATATATATATATATATATATTATATTATATCATATTATTTTATTATCTCATCTTGTATTATACCATATGATACTGTATTATATTATACTAGACTATACTATATGACATTATATTATTATACTACTATACCATTATACCATTTTACTACTATACCATCATACTATTTTACCACTATACCATTATACTATTTTACTACTATACCATTGTACTATTATGCTATTGTACTATTATACTACTATACCATTATACTATTGTACTATTCTCTTTATACATACTTACCCATACACATCTATGCATCAATCTAGAAATCAGCTAGGGTTCCAACAAGGTGAGGAACTACTTATCCTGCGTGTGGCTCGAGGGGGCTGGTATTATGCTCGTAATGCAAAGGGGGAGGAGGGTAAAATACCTGGTAATTTTGTGACTCCAATGACTAGTGGCCTATCAGCTACTGCCACTTCCGAGAGCGCCAATACTTCATCAGCTTTAAATGTAGATTTAAAAGGGATCCCTAGAAGGGCAGCACCCGCACCACCTCGCCACATGTCTAGTGGTTATAGGTCATCCATGCCAACCACTACCACTACAACTACCTTGTAAGTGATTTCCATAGGGTTAAATGACTTTGCCAGCGTGTGTATATGGATTGGTTTAGGCCAATGAAAGATATCAATTTATGTCTTTATAAGGAAAGGGGGTGTATGATTGGGCTTTGTCACCAAACCAACATACATTGGTATTTAGGCCCAGTTATCTTTCCATGTGTAATATTCAACTATTTCTCTATCCTATTTCATTTTTATTTGTTTAATTTTTTAATTCTTTTAATTTTAATTATAGTCTTGTTTTTTCACACCTTTTTTGGTTTCGTTTATGCAAGTCTCTGCTATATTTATTTGATCTATCTCTACTACCATACTACTATTGTTATGTATAAATAGAGGAAGGTGTGATGGATGAGAGAACACAAAGGAAAAAGAGATACCTAAGAGTCAGGGCATTTTAAACTTCCATAAATGATTTTAATGTATTAGATTCATTGGATGGCATCTATCACTTTAAATATTTGAATATTTTATGTTTATCGACCAATCCATATTTCGTGTTAAATATTCCAGCATAGATTGTCTGTCTATGGTCACAATTAAAATTTTAATGTAGTTTCATACGATTGTTTTTTTAAAAAATTTAACGAGATAATACGCCTCCAAAACAGAAAGGAGCCCTAGATGGGGAGTGCAAATAGGCATTGTATGGTTTACTAGCGAGAAAGAGAAAAACATATATATATATATATATATATATATAATTAAATATGAATATAAATATAACCATAAAGATAACTCATCACTCTTCTATATTGTAGGGACTACCTAAGATCAAAAACTCAGGAGAAAAGAACCTATGGAAATACCGATCTCAAAGCTCTTAACCAATCATTTAGTACGGCGATGACGATTACACCAGGCTCTACACAGAAAGACATAATAGGTGGGGGGGAGAAAGGGTGGGTATGTAGTATGTACTGTATGATATGGTAGGATATGGTAGGATATGGTATGACATGGTATACATGATAATAGATATAGGTGGAGGCACGCAAGGAAAGGGGGTGTATGAGCAGTATATGTATGGGAACTGGGCATCAACTGCTTAGTTATATGGTAAGGTATGTGGCTATGTGCCGTTGCTATGGACTGTCCATAGTGTAGATACACCCTTGCCTCTTTGTTGTGATAATAGCTCACTGGTTCTCTCTTTTAATTCATAATCTACTCTATTTTATTAACTTCTAACCCTCCAATCATTTGTCAGTCTTTGTTTTTAATTAATTCTCTCTTCTACCACATTTACCCTCAATCACAATCGTAAAACACACCTGTTACTTATATTTATTTAGATGTTAAGCGGGACTATAGGTTGAAAGATATTAGAAGTACTATCGCATTGTCATTCTATCCTGTAGGTGTTTTCTTTATTTATCTCCCTACGTTCTAATATACGACATCCATATCTCTAATATCTCTACTATATATGCGTATATTTATCTGTCTGTAATTGTTTTTGTTTTCTATCTGAGCTAGTATTTGTACGTTTTTCATAATTAACTTTATATCAACCTCCTAATCTTCAACTAATCTACGTGTAGATCTACAGCCATTGGTCCAAGAAGTACGCGATCGGACTGGTATTTCCCACACACAGAGTGTAAAGGTTGGTAAAAATATATCTTATAAAGTTGCATTGTTATTGGATTAAAGGTCTATAGTATATTTAATAATAATATATTATATGTTTTTATATTATATGACATTATATTTATATTTTAAATGCTACCCAGTGTGATTCTGATTGGGTAAGGGGAGATTAATCACACCAATCTCACATCATATTGGACCTTATACAGGCAGTTACGTGTGTAGTGGATTACTTGAGAAACCACCTGCCACAGGGGATGGTCGACCAACTAGAGGTAAGCAACACTACATGGATATTTCTTTCTCTGTGGCTTTCTTCTCATACCTTCAATTTCATGTTTTTCCTGAAGTATTCATCATGCAGCGACATATTATTATCATTTCTATTCACATGTTTTGTTTTATCATTACTTGCTCTATCTCATTACTGTTCTAGGGTTGCGTATTGGAAACAACACTATTACTTTTATACTCAAACTGATTGAAGGCATTTTCATTGTCTTTCAGGATTTGACAATTTGCAATTCACTCCTATGTTTAGGATGTTATATTTTATTGAAATATTACTAACAACGACAAAAGTAATAGCAATAATAACAGTAAGAATAGTAGTAAATAGTCGCTTTATTGCAATTATATTGCTTTATGCAAGATATGATCTTTATAAGGACCAATCAATTAGTCCGGAATATATATATATATATATATATATACCACCACATAGCAGGATAATTAATTAATGGTAATTAATTAATTCAATGATGTCTCTAGTTGTATTTAATTAGGACTAAATATTTAGTAAAGCCTAGAAGGTAAATTTGCTATGGTATTTAAATAGTGTTGGTCATTGGTTTTGAATCATGTGCATAGTGTTTGATGATACACGCGTGACACGCAGTAAGACAGATAGGTATCAACGAACAAGTTGTGAATATATGAGAAGAAAGACCATAAATATATGTATGTTTACTTAAATACATACACCCAGTGAGGTGTACATAGATAACATGCTTAAAGAAATAAACAGACAATGAGATACATGAGAACCCTAAATAACCAGTCCTACATCTATCTACTTGTTTATTGGCAAATACATGCTTAGAGATAAAGTTACTTACAAACACAGAGGGGAGTATATAAAACGCATACATACATACATACATACATACATACATACATACATACATACATATATACATATATACATACATACATACATACATACATACATACATACATACATACATACATATTATCATACATACATACATACATACATACATATTATCATACATACATACATATTATCATACATACATACATACATACATAAATACATACATTCATACATACATACATACATACATATTATCATACATACTACATTATTTTTCACTGGAACTGACCTATACCCTATCCTGCATTTTATTATGGACTCTTTGACCCATTGTTATACCTTTACAACCAAATATCTCATGATATCATGTTATATTCTATATATTCTATATATTCTATATATAAAAACTGAAAGACCAAAGCTAATATATATTTTTACAGTTGAAATACCCTGAGTTGGAGTGGGGTAAGGGCATACAACAAGATAAACAACAAACCCAGACCGAAGATGAGCGAAGATTAGAGGTCATTTTGAGCGAACTCTATGAGCATGCTAACGATGCTCAGCAACAGAATTGGGCTATTTATAACGACAGCCCAGTCTTACTAGAGTATCTGACTGAGCTACAATCATTGCTACAGGGTACGTATACGTGAATAATGGGAATATATTAGAGGGGGAGGGTCCGGGATTGGCTGATGTTGGAACTGGACTGTATGGACTGTATTGATTGGATAGTGATTTTAACGGATTTACTTATTGGTTGATAGGGTAATAAAAGGGTATTGGGTAACAAGTGAGATGAGGAAGGTGAATGGATAAAAATGATGGGGCGGAGGAGACGAATTCAGAGTAAAACATGCAACCAATAACAATAGTATGTGATATATTATTGCAATGTAGTCTTCCAGTTCATACCTAGATTTGTGAGGAGTATAGGAGTGATTCACTTCTGGTGTCTGGCATAATATGCAAAGTTTTGGTCTTTTTTTCTTCTTTCTTTTTATGTTTTATGTTTCTAGTATAGTATAGTATAGTATAGTATAGTACAGTATAGCATAGCATAGTGTAGTATAGTATAGTATAGTATAGTATGGTATATAGTATATAGTATAGTATAGTGTAGTGTAGTATAGTATGGTATGGTATATAGTATAATATAGTATAGTATAGTATAGTATAGTATAGTATATAATATATAGTATAGTATAGTATAGTATAGTATAATATATAATATATAGTATAGTATAGTATAGT
>NAOQ01000508.1:3233-16609 GCA_002751075.1 Ichthyophonus hoferi
TAGTGTATAAATCAGATTGTGAGCTACAAACTAGGAATCGTGTGCAACTAGAAATATTGCTAGATGAATGGACTATATGTTTGTTAAAAAACGAATGATAATGCAAGAAATGTTGTTTAAAGGTGACACTCATTGGCTATTGGTAGTTTATTGCATCCCAGGACGTGGAGAACGAAGTGAAGAATCTGATTCGGGAGGACGAATTGGCGAATAGTGTCAGTATCTACCAATAAGGAGGCTTTTTGGGGGAGTGGGGGTAAATTGAGCAGATGAAGTAGGACAAATAGTAAGAGTGAGAGATCGCTAGAGAGAAAGAAAGAGGGAGTGAAGAAATAATGTGTGGTTATATGTTAAGGCCAGTTGGGTTATTTGATTCTATAGGTAGTATATGCTAAGTTTCTTTTCTTTTATGTGTTATTTCTTTTTCTTTTTCTCCCATGCATTCTATTTACCCGGACTTTGTTATCTAACTGTTCCTATTTTTTCCAATGTCTATTTGTGTTCTCGCTCCATATCCATTTATTCCTTCAATATTACAACACAGTTTGTGTATGCGTATACCTATTGTAGCCGATAATATCTTTCTTGAGCCAATTCTTTTAAATTTTTTTCCTTAACCAATACGAGGCTTTGAAGTCATTGACGTAGTAGAGGGAGAGAAGGGAGACGAAGAAGATCAGATTGAGGGATTGGATGAGGAAGATGATGAAGGTAAATGATTGGTAGAATAGATTTATCTTAAAAGGGTTTGTGGTTTACAATGGGTCATTCACGTAGATAAAATAAGGAAATTGATAAAGAGTTGGGAAAATGGCTTGGTAAAAGGGAGAAAAAGAAAAAGAAAAAGAAAAGAAAAAACGGCGTTATGTCTTTATTTATTATAATATTTTTATGAGTATACGTACATGCATATATATATACACACATATACATACACACACACGTATAAAAGACAGCATGTATTATATAGTGAATGATTAGTTTTCTTTTAAAAAGAAAGGATATACATGTATTGAAATGGTTATATAGTACAATATTATAAGACAGTTAGCGAGAGAGAAAGAGTTAGTAAGCAAGGAGACAAGCATTCCTTATACATGATGAAAGAAACGAACCGGCATTTTTATTATGGTTATGTGTGCTATGAAATGATTGACCCACTCTTATAGAGTATTTGAATACTTTAAACATACTTCAGAGGATATTTAAGTGTTGACTGTTATTAATCTGGTGAATACGATTGGCAGATGCTGGAGGAGACGCTGGCATGTCCAATCATAGGGCAGAAGGGGAAGATGAGGATGATATGCAGTCTCGTATGACGTCAGATGGTGCGTGATATGTGGTGATTTGACCAACGGTTATGGGTATAAGTGCGGGAATGTTACCTTTTTATTGCTTATTATCTTATGCCTTTATTATGTTCTTTCCATTTGCCTTCTTGGAAATTTGCATATACTTCTATATTTATACCCATCCTATTCACTGATAGGCATACATAAGACAGTTTCCTTGGTAACCATCTGTCCCTTACCTCTTCAACCCTTTCTTACCTTTCATTCATTCTATTCATTCCTATTATCTCATCATCTTGTACTTTATCCTACCCTGCATACCTGCGAAATGTCTCTGATACACTCCTATCTTTTGTGGTTTTTCCGTCCTATTATGTACTCTATACTGCACCATTTATATGTTTTGTCGTTATAGCATTTACATTTCCTATGCATTCTCTCTTTCCCTAACAGACCCGCAAATAAGAATAGTTTTGTCTTTCTTCTTTTATATCCTTTCATAAATGTTTATATATTAGTAATTTTAAGATGTCTATTCAGGAAAAAAATAGTTGGTGTGCAGTGTTAGGATTTACAATCTTTTACGTTTTATTTTTCTTTATTAGTACTGATACTTCAGTTCTGAAATTAACATTCGGGACTATTAGCATTAATAATAATAATAACGTTATCAGTGATAATTACAAATATCAATGATAAATACAAAGACATGGAATACTTTCGTAATTATTTAAAAATTTAGCAATATTATATGGTGCCATTATGTAGCCGTAGAGTTGAAATGATTGATTTGGCTGTACACGTTATAGTGTCTATGAGCTGTGTGTGTACCTAGATAGATATGTATACATAGACTCCCACATACATATTCCTGCATGTATATGATTGGTACTATTAAAATATAATGCAGCCCACCCTCCACTAATATCACCCCTTTATATGGTACAGGTACAGGTATATTTAATACAATAATGTATATAATAATAACTATCTATATATAATATACAATGTACCTATATGGCACTATTTCTATTTGTATGTCGAAATTTAAATCGAAAAATGTTAGGATTATGACGTAGATATGACGTAGAGTAAGGCCTTTTATCGTGTGTGTGGTGAGTCTATACCTCTCCTAAGTGGTTTTTTAGAAATTCAATATTATTCTATTGCCCAATACTTATTCTCATCAATGTTTTATCATGGTAGCCGAGGGCAATGATGATGACCTTGGATTGGATGATGATTCTGATGATGATGAAGAGATTGAAGGGGATGATGGAGAGGAGGAAACTGACTATGGTGAGGCCTGATTGGCTCTGGGGTGTTTTAATGTTATTGGATAACTGTAATTGGTTTCCTTTTTGTTTTCCTTTCTTTCATTCTTTTACTTTCATACTATTATACTACTGCTTATGTACATTCTTTTATACATATATATGATTGTATATCTGTACATACATATCTACATTACCTTTCTCTCTCTCTGTCCTTTTCACTCTTTCCCCAATCATCTGTAACGCGTCTTATGTTTAAACTGTAGACCATGCTTATATTCTTACATTAATAACTAAAATGATACTGAAATACCGTACTATTCCGTATATAAGAGAGAGATATGAGGAATATAGAAGAAAATATAGAAAGGGAATGGGAATGGAAGAGAAATTAAAGAACAAGATAGGCAGTCATTGATTGACAGGTTATATTTTGGGGGGGTTTTGAGAGGTAGGAATTCAGATAATAGTGAAATTGTCCATCAATCTTCATTATTGCAAAAAGAATACATTATTCTTTATCTAACACTTTCTTTCTCTCGATATACGTCTAAAACACTGCAAATACCGTAACAATTTATTTAGAAAACAATTAGCTTTATTGGTTTATTATCATTTTTAATATATATACATTACATTACGTTTTAACAATGGGAATGCGTAGGTGGAAAGCCAGGGGAGGCACAAGAAAGTGAGGCCGACACATATATGAATGATAACAGTGAAGGAGAAGATGAATGTAAGTTGTAGGAGGGGGGTCCAAAGTGGTTTAAACCCCCTATGAATATATATGCAGAGATAGTATAGAGTAATTGATTTTAATTTATTCTAATTTTATTTCATTATTTTATACTATATTATATTACATTTTATTTTATTATATTATATTTTAATGTATTTTGTTATATTTTATTGTAATATTATTTTATATTATTTTACTTTTTATTATATTACTATGTGTATATATAGCAGATATTAATGTCAATACATTTATTGGGGGTAAACTATAAATACGCAGTACACCCGTTTACACCAATAATCCATGTGATTTAAATTTATAAAGTATCTCTTGTTGACTTCCTCAGATCACACCTTCTTCTCCCCTTTATTTTAATAACAATTTGGTTACTAGGCAACTGTTACAGACGAATTGGAAAGTGAACGAAATACTATTGGGTCAGGATATTGTCATTTTCTAACCGCACCTTCACCCTTAGGCATATATGTGTATGGAAACCATCTCTTTTTTTTTATTGGCTCTCTATCCCTCTATCTAATGACATTGACCAATCTCTAGTCGATGATGACGACGATATGATGGAGGATATCCAAAGTGAATATGATCAGGATGACGATAATAGTACGTATACCATGTGTATATTTAATCATATATAAGTCTAAGGTTACACATGTTTCTAGCCGTGTTGGTACCTATCTGTGACTATTTATATTAGCCAATAGGTTTGTGTTATATGGATATGGTAAGGTTAATCTAATTCACGTGGTTTTGGGTGTATGCTGCATGGTATGTGTGTGACGGTGTTAATACAGTGTATAAAGATCAATGAAGAAAGGTTATATATATGCATACGTACATGATGGGGGTAACTATTTTTTCTTTGTATGAAAGAAACGATATGCATGTGTGTTTAGATAAATTGATAAATTATATATAGGTGCGTGTATAGCATATGGTATCATGGTATCACAGTGTTTATAACATTTACATACACAGGTACACGCTTAGATGCACTTCAAAAGGACATTGACCAGGTAGAAGAGGAAATAAAGGACTTGCAGAATAATATTGCGGAGAAGGAAGCCCAGATTGCCACATTACCTAACCCACTCCTTAGGGTAATATATCTCCCTACGGAACTCATGTTTATTTCTTTTCTCACTTTATTATTATTATTATTATTATTATTATTATTATTTTCTCTCCCTCGTATACTCTCTATTTTACAAGCTATTCAATTCTCTTATACTACTCCATAAAAATTAAGTGATAATTATGATCCATGAATGGACATAATATAAAAAACATAAATTATTTTATAGGATCCTGACTATTTATCCGATTAGTTATGAATCAATCATTCTTGTTGATGCTTTTTTATTTTTTATTTATTTTTAGTCTGTATGGTAGCTAGCTACCAGAGTGAACCTATTAGTCTTTTGGAAACATTGCAGTGTTTTTATTTTCCTTCTCTCTGTCCTTCTTTGAGGACGTGGACAGACTTAATAACCATGCAGAGCATTTTATTTTACCACTTAACCGAATTCCCCCAATCAGGCTTAGCAATTTATTTTTATTTTGCTACTTAGCCGAACTGCGCCAATCAGGCTTAACAATTTATTTTTATTTTGCTACTTAGCCGAACTCCGTCAATCAGGCTTAACAATTCATTTTTATTTTACACCACAGAAACGCTTTACACAAGATTTAGAAGACCTCCGAAAGGAATATGATCTCAAAACACAACAAATGGAACAGCTTAAGGCAGAAGCTGCAACCCTGGGTGGATAATGATTATTGAATATGTATACGACAGTATTTGAGGCTGTCTGATTTTTTGGGAACTTACCGATGTATGCATGTGCTTTTATGCTCTATGAATAAGAATAGTTGTCTATATACAAAGTACGAAAGTTGATGATCTTCATAGATTCCTGTTATTACTTTTACTTAATTCTCTCACATTCACTACTAGCATACTAATATATCAAATGTACAAGGGATAGGCGCTTCTGGAGTTAGCTTTTATCTGTTTTATCTTCACTATCTAAGACATTGGTGATGGATAAGTTGTTATTTATACCTTTCAATGAGACAAAGATGCGTAGTTATTGAAATGCTTGAACGCGCTATACCTTCATGTGGATATTATTTGCTCATAGGAAATAATAATAATTATCCTACATAATAATAGGCTAGGTCTTAGTAAGTGTGGAGAAGCCTGCCAGAGACTGAAAAATGCCATAATAAAATGAAATAAAAATGCAAGCCTAACTTCTTTCGTTTTATATCCGAATATTATTGATTTTGTCTATGGATAGATTTCTTATCTTCTATTAATACTATTTATGTTGCTTGCGAGATAGATGGTTTTATTCTGAGATAAGGTGTTTCTCCATATTAAGGACTACTTGGATTGCGATCTCTTTGGCTAAATATTGATTAATGTTTTTGGGTAGAAGATTAGATAATCTTCTATCTTCATCTTGTATTTACTATCCAATCATATATCTACCATAATTTGAGAGTTATTTTAGATAAAATTAGATAGAATAGAAAAGCCAATTAAAACTCTAAATAGTAGTCCAATGGTTTTTCGTTTTCAAGAGAACAGATTGAATCAAAACAATACTAGCGTAGATAAAAATTCAAATATCACCGTACGTCAACAAATTCATTTTCTACATACGGTAATTGTATACCTTTGACATTCACAGAGTATGTTTGAGGTAAAGGCCAGAACAATACGGTAACCTTTGCGGTTAATCCTCAGATTTTCTAGATATACTCTAGAAAATTTAAATACTGCCTGATAGGTATTTCTGATTACGTTGTTAATAGAGAAGATATTGATTATAAAGCATTAACACTTTTTATTTATTATATGGACATTTTCAATATACATTAGGGGTTTATGTATATATATTTTTTAAATAGATGTTGTTCCCTGACATCAAAAAAAGAAGAACATTACAAACGTATCCACAAGTGTTTATTTCCTCTGTTCGTAACGCAAACAATCCATGCTTTCTGCGCGTCTTTCTTACACAACACTTAACGCAATATAACAAATAGATACATACCAATGAAATGTTATAAGTATCAGAGCAATGTATATGTTTGTAAATAAACATTTGTTGCATTTAGATATAGTTTTTTTTTTTTGAGTGTCTTTTATCAGAATCTGTTGCAGTTCTAACAACTTTCTTTGTAACTGGCTATAGTAATTTTATAGCTGTTCTAATTCAAAAGGAATCGATGCTTTGATTTGCTTAGATGCAAGTGTGAAAAATGCACAATGAGCTCAATCAATAAGGGGTGATACATTACAATGTAAATAATACCTATTGTCACTATTTAATGTTAGTAGACAGTTCTTCAAGTTCAGTTAACGATCTTGTAACACCTTTTTATATATACTGGATGGACGCACATGTTTAATTAGAAAAAAATGTAATTGACGCCTATGGGGGACAAAAGCGATTCGAAAATCTTTTATTTATAGCCGAATTAATTTAAGCGTTACTAGGCAATTGCTTCCATGGAAATTCAGCATAGAACACTTGCTTTATGCTTTTATGTATCAAAACAGCTTAAAAGGTGATCTTAACGTTAAAATCATTACTTTGGAATAATGTCTAATCTAAATTAAACTACCACACTGCAACTTTAAAACACAGGCAGTTCAATGCCCAGTTCCTTAAGCGCCTCAACCTGTTCGGACTGGAAGTCGTTAAAGTCTTCATATGAGCACAATTCCTGGCCGTGGCAGTAAGGAAGAGTCATCACCTTTCCGTTATATATCACACGCACGCTGCGTTTACCGGTGACGGGCTCCTTCCACAACTCCAGAAGAAGAACACTGGCATAGGGCACCCACTTGTCCTGGCCGATGCCCAAGTAAGACATGAAGCGCATCAGCAAGGTGTCGTGGGCAGACCAAAGAACAAATCTGCGCTCGTTTGCTGGACCTTCTAGTTCGGCCTTCTGCATGTTATAGGCCACTAAGTTGACCAGGGGTGCAACAAACACAGCTCCATTGGTGAGTTCTGGGTTGACGGGAGAAGGGGCCTCAAACAAATCCATCTGTTGCTTAGTAACCTTGGCATTAATATCGTTGAACTCCTTCTCGGAAGCTGCGATGGGATGATCGCCGCACACAGCCTGCCACCAGCACCAAGTCAGATCCTTGTTAGGAGTTGTATTGATCTTCTCATACTCGGCCTGAGCCTGCTTTGTGTTGTTTTTGCACTTTTCTGTGCTGCAGAAATCGTAAATCTGATAGAAAGTCTTGTCGGCCTGGTACCAAGGCACAACCTTTGTGGTGCGAGAAGCTTTCTGGCAAGCTGGGAACATGTTTTCAAAGAAAACCTTTCCAGAAGCCTCAGTACGCTCAAAATTGTCACTGTAAAGCCACACACTCTTGTCATCCAGACGCTGGTGATAAGGCACTGCGTTTGTAAAATACGTTAGAATACATTTTACACATAGGTAATTGGTGTAATTTGTAACAAAGGCTAATTTTGATTGTATGTAACAACCAGTCACCTCAGTGATAGAGGCATATTTAGTAGATAAATGTAACAAACAAACAAAAAAAATAGAAGTAATGTACTAGATTGAAAAACAAAATACATATGTATATAGACAGAATCAACTATCTACCTTTTTGCCTTAAAGAATTATACACATTGGTTTATATATTTCTTCCTATATGTATACGTACATGTTACAAATTAGAGGAACAGATCCATTTGAATTAGTGAAGCTAACAAAAACAAACATAAGAAGCAATAGAATACAAACTTATTATTATTATTTATACCTTTCTTGGGGTCAACATAGGCTGCGTACATAGCTTCGCCGTTGTGTGTATGCTGATAGTAACCTAAATCAAGAAGCTGTCCATCCTGGCAGTTACCGGGATTAGTGTTGGCGCCCTCTAGAAATACATTGTTAAACAAACGTTTGACAGAACGCTGAGTTGGACCCTGGTTTATTGTGGGTCGATTCTCCATGGTTTGCGTGCAGTTCCATTGTACATCCTTTAGGCACTCACACTGAGAGTCTAAAGCCTCCATGGGGGCACCGTGGCGAATGATAGCTTGAACCTGCATGCCACGAAAAAGGTATTAGCATAGCCATAATAGTAGCACTACATAAGCATGTTTTTCCTTCCACATGCATATTTCCTAGTATATATGTACAATTTTAAAAGTATATACGTATTGGGCAAACCTTTTTTTGCGTAGTAAACTGATAGTAAGAGCAAGTGTATGCTGACGAAAGGCAAATCCAATACCCGAACAACAAGATTCTACTTCAAGACAAAAATGCGTGTGACTAAGCCATCATATTTAACAAATTATTTGACTACATGTTGCATGCATAAGACCCAGAAATATTATAGTAAATAAGGAGAAGATGATGTTGAACAAAAAAATTGTATTAGTACCTGAATCAGAGTCATGTTCTTGTTTGTAGTTTCACTGATGCGTGGTATGCCAGTTTCAGGATGCAACTGCATTGGGGTGGTCTTTCCACAATATTCAAACCCTGTTGAGCTGATCAGGGTTGCCTGGGCGTTGACTGCCAGGGCGGCAAAGACAACCGCGCTTAATCCAAAAGAAATAGCCATACTTGTTTATTTGATGTCAAGGTAAAACAAAAGATGGCGGCTTATATAGAAACCATCTGAGAATTGGAGGCCAATAGGATATTTGATTATCTTGTCAATTTAAAGATATAAGCACTGGTAGACTTTGGGTTGGTCAATAATGATGCATCTGATTGGCCAATCAACTATGAAATAGTATTGGCTTCCAGTGTTTATTAAAACTATACTAAGCTCGGGTACCAAGCATGAAATGATGTGAGCCATGTCATCAAATTATCATGAATATTAGATTATTTTAGTTAACACAATAGCTCATAATCATAAATACTAATTGAAAGTACATGTGTGAAATAATAAAATATATGATATAATACATTTTATTATAAACCAACAAGATGCAAGAATAATCAAAATAGATTAACCAATAAGATGATTTAAAACAATCAGCTAGATTTTATTCGATGACAATGTTCTTAGTTAAATTTCCCTCTACATACAAAGTCGTCTATGTTTTTCTGGATTCTCAACGATATTGCTACTTCCGGAATCTCGGTTTTGATAAGAGTCGATGCTTTTTGTGTAATAATTTGATAGTACACGAGGGATTACAGTTATTGAGTTAGGTCTAATCCAATAACGGCTCGAGAAATAATCCATATGACCCGCTAGGTTTTAGGCACTTTTTGTAAAGCATTGTCCAGGTGTGGCTTAAAGTTTACATGTGCTTGATATGATCTACCTGCATTGCTTAACTACAAATTATATAATTATATAATTATATAATCTAGATAGATTAACCAATAAGATGATTTAAAACAATCAGCTAGCTATTATTGGATGATAGCGATTTTCGTTAAATCTTCCCACGTACATTAGGTTTTTCAGGTTTTTCAAAGATGTTGCCTTTTCCAGAATCTCCTTTTGGTAATAATCGATACATCTTGTGTAATAATTAATAAATTGATAGTACCTGAGGGAGTCCAGTTATTGGGTTATACTTAGCCCAATAACGGCTTGAATTACAATCCATATTGGTGGGAGGTTAGGCACATATACTTTTATTAAAGCACTGGCTAGGGTAGCTAGCTGCTTTACATTTGTTTGGCGATCCTGTGTTGCATGACTACAAATTGTATAATTATATCACGCATGGCCACTGACGTACCTGGGTTTTAAAAAAGCCAAATTAAAACGAAATAATCTTAGCATGAATACATGTGCTTAATTGCAATACTTATTCTATTTATATATTATATACCGTGTATAAAAACGTTAGGGTTCAATCCCTACTTATTAGGGTCTTTCTACTAAACAATATCGTAATCTGTGCAATTATTAAGATATATTGTTATAACCATAACTGCTAGTTTAAATAATTAATTTTGGCTGTGATCATTAGATACGATATTTAAGTCAGCATCGGTCTATGACTCAGCAGTATTATCTGGAGTTTGCTTCCACGAAAGATTTCATCTACTTGTTTATTAGATTAATTGCAATAAAAATTATAAACAAATCAAACTATTGGAAAATGAGTTGCCCTGTAAATATCCAAGTTATATGGAGGTGAGTAGATTGAAAGACAAACCTTGGAGCATTAATTGATCGCTATTAGGCATAATAGAAAAGCGAGTTTAACGCACAAATATACGAATTTATTTAGCAATTGGACCAGCTAAGTTGTTGTTTAGTTTAACCAATAGCAGAGGAGCCTTGCTTTTGAGTGAAACATATCATTAAAAGAATTATATGATATATTTAAATATTTGAATCAGAAGCGTACCATAGAATGCATCCGAGACTTTTACTGCAGAATCTACAATTCGGGAAAAGCTGATTTTAAAGCTAGATTGTTGGTCAAAAATGTACACTACTGTTTGAACATTCATATTTTATTTTATTTTTTTGATCAATTACTGTTAAAAAAATAGTAGGGCACACGAGTCCCCACAATTCCATAGCCAAATGAAGCCTATTTTAACGAGGTCCCGCCGTCCGCTCCTTCTTTTTTACGTTTATTTTCATATATACTTTTTTTTTGGAAAATTGCTATTTTGTGCTGGAAATAATCAAGATCTTTGAGTTGTAATGCTGGGCCAAAAAAGTATTCAGTTGTTTATTTGAAAAAAGACTTTCGTAATACCAGTACCATGTCGTTAGGACTATCTGCAGAAGACTAAACGCTTTAGCCTTATTTGCCAGCAAAAGCCGCATTAGTCTAGAACTCTACTTCTATATTCTAAAAAAAACCAATGCTCTTTTTCAAGGATTTTAAGCCTAAGATTAAGAAAGTTTAGGGGATGTTAACGCGATCATGGCAGGCAACCATATTGGGAAATTTGCAAATTATTAATGCAATCTGACTTAATTTTATCACCGGTGTCCTCCAATCCTCCAATACTACCTACTTTTTGTTTTTTGGTTGTTAATAACAGCGTACTAAATTTTAGTTTCATGTGGTACGTCACCCAGTTTAAAAATTTTATTATTGGTGGAAGTCATGAGCCTCATTGCATTTTTGGATGCGGTGCTGACAAATACGATATACGCAAATTTCTGATGTGGCTCAATATAATAAATCTTACCGCTTAGACGGGTTTATGTTATTGTCCATCAATAACAAATGAAAAAAATGTGCCTTGTAAAATAGTTTATTTATAAGTATTTATTACTGTCCTTACAAACCTGGAGTACTTACACTATAGGTGTAGAAACTGTGCCTAAGTGCTATTTTTACATTTTACAACCTCTTCTTTTTGTATTATTTTTTCTTTGTAGTTAGAATGGAAGGCTTGTTCACCTTAGCGTATTTATCCTTGTAATCGGATCATTTACTTGAACTCTATCTATCTACGTGGTTTAATCAGAATAAAAATTAGACTTTCAGTATTAATTTATAAAAAATAATATACCAAGGACCTCTTTTTTAATATATCATACGTTAGACGATTCTAACATGCACATATCCCCCCTTTTACCTTTTCTGTATCTGAAAAGGAACATTAGTATATATAAACCATTATGGTCCACTCTATTACGTCTTCCCCTGGATATACAGCTTGTATTACAGCTCTAACGTCTCCAACTGCATTCATAGTCAAGTGTGTACGTTTACACAAGCAGATGGTTCCAGTGTACAGCACTATTTCAGTTCTATTGCACAGAAATATGGCTACCTCTAGTGAAAACAAACTTAAAGTATATATTCAGTTGCTGTAGTGAAGTAATATTCTTTACACTATGTTTAAACTCGCACTCCCATGCATACAAGTATTTTTTCATGATAAAACTAGCATAGCCCATCTAATCCTTATCCATAAAAAGGCTTTCTGTTACATAATAACCATCCTATACCTATCTTGTGCCTATCCTGTACGCATCTGATATGAAATTAATATTTTATCTTTTAAACAATGCCCCATTAACTACATCTCATTGGTTTCTTATACTGTGACTAAACCAAAGAGGATTATTGATCAAAGAACGGCTTATTTGATTTAACTATAATGCAGTTTTTTGCACGTATTTCATCTACCAGGATTGTGTAAAGAAGACCTTAGGTATCAATTTATATATAAGGCTAACTGCGTGTTTATTTCTACAGAATGAACGAAAAGACCTTTTTTATGGTGGGATCATACCAAAATGTGAGTTAATACACTCACAATATATACAAAAAAATTGTTAATTATTGTGGTCATTGCCCTCATGTGCCTGCACGTATGATTTTTATGTCTGACCTTTTCTACTCTTTCTTCAGGCATGTTAACTATGTTTTGTCAAATTGGGCTAATAATGAGGAACCTAATGTGTTGGGGGTAAGGACTAAGTTATACCAACCAAACATATGTACATTAATTATATACCCGTAGTATAATTTTGATATTTTTATCCTCTGTAGTTATGTAACTTATTATGGATGGCAGCTGCAATTACTAACAGATAATTAAATAAAGTCCATAATCTTTATTCAGTATAAATAAAAAGGTAAATGGTAGTTTATGCCACAAAGAGATCCCTTTTTTGCATTATAAATATAACCATACTATACCGAGACTACTTGATGATCTGATAATTATGGATTAATAGCTTCAGCAAAAGTAATTAACAGCGTATGTGTAATTAAACAGTTTATAGTATAGTCATTTTACCTATTTGTTTCTGTAGCTATATTAAGCAAAATGAGCATGCGGGATTTGTCAATATTATGTCCAGGCTAATCTTGGATTGGTCCATTAATATCACTGTGGTAACGTAGGGGCCCTTACTATGACCTTTTGTCGCAGCAGTGGCCCAGGAGGACAAAATGTCAATAAGCGTAGGTGGATTACTGTGGTTACAATAGTTACTACAGTTACCACCTACATTATTGTACTATATTGCACTTAATGCATTGTTTCTTTTATATATAAAAATTAGGATTTGTTATTGCTTGTATTATGTAATTCTGA
>NAOQ01000508.1:35192-49113 GCA_002751075.1 Ichthyophonus hoferi
TCAGATGATAAATGGCTATTTCCCCTTTTTAGTGTTGATTGCTCATGAATGCAAGTAACATTGTAGCCTTTCTTACTGCGTAAGTTCTCTGAGCATGTTATTGTCTTGCCAAATCCCCTAAACACGTTTGTCGCGTCCAATCGCTAATCGATAGACTGAAGATCCAAGAGAAAAGAGAGTATAGTTTCCTTTATAGCTCACAGGGGTTATATAGAAAATTAGATTCCTAAAATGTTATAAAAACTGATCATTTCCCTTTTTCGGATTTTACTGTTTTTAATACCAGTGCATCTTCAACTTTTTTCTGTGGGAGTTGGCTGTATGTGCGTTATTTTCCGTCCTATGACAAAAGACACGTTTGTCGCATCCAATCAATAATCAACAGGCTGGAGATCAAAGAGCAATGAAAAAATATTTCCTTTATATTCCCTCCTTTCCATTGACTATTAATGAACCTATCGTAAACATTATCATTATAAAACAAACCAATAAAAACATGTTTATAATTCTAAATAAACATCTACCCGGAATTTTAAATCTCAAAGATAAAATTATTTTAAAATTATTAATTAATTAGCATGATTTATGATGAGATAGCATGAAGTTTATAATGCACATCATAACACAGGCCAGTACATAAGATGGGAATTACGATCACATAACAAAATAAACAACACAAAAACATTCTTTACATTTTGTAAAACTATACTCCTTTATATTTATTTATATAAAAGGTCTCTTTCTACTAATTAAGATGTCGCATTTTTCCGTAGGACTCCAGCTTACTGAGTTAGATGATTTTATAACACCTTCACAAGAATGTGTCAAGCCTGTTAAGATAGACAGAAGAGCAGGTGCCAAGGTATGTTTAGGTTTTATTTAGGGACTCTTTCTTAGTTAGTTCATCGACTAGTGGTATGTTAAGTAAGAGGCATGTTTTTTTTATTTCCTTGTCATGTTTTATTAGTTTTATGCACAAATATACGTATATAAATTATGTACCTCTATCCCAAGAGGATACATTATGAGGGTGTACGAGTAAGGATTGTCTTCAGGAGGTATTGGAGTATGCCATTGATCTTGGTGCTGCAGCTGTGGTATAGGGTGGATGGAGAGACTATTTGGGTTTGAAAAATGTGCAAGAACATTTATTTTCATACTTATTAACACCTACTGACTAATAATCATATGTACACACATTATTCTTATATACACAAACAATACAATCATGCCGTTCATTCAAATACATACTTGAAATGAAACACAGAGGGCAATTATTCAGATCGACGATACAGATGGTTATCTGCAAGTAGGAATGGATGGAACTTCCAAGAAGTTGGAAAAGGTTGCTATTACTCTCAATGATTGCTTAGCTTGCAGGTATGTTTTTCACGACAAGGATATAAATATTTGGAAAGTGGCTAGTCTAAAAACATGTTTAAATATACATAATATAAAAGAATATACTATATAAGTCAAGCCTGTATTTAGGAGAACCATTTTAAAAAAGTATACAATAGATGCAGGAAATTTGAAAAAAGGATGAACAGGTATATTTTACAAAAGATATTGCAAGATAAATACTTTGCAGTTATATATATATATATAAACACATGTTACATTACACCAGAAGGCACAAGAACATTTGTATTAATCTCTGTGAGATATACCAATGTATTATTATACATGTCAATATTTTAATGTCTTTCGTTTTTGAAAAATCATATTTCTTTTCTACTTTTCTTTTTCGTTTTGCTTTCTCATCTTCCTTCCAAAGAGATATATATGTATAAATGTACTATACATTGCAATAAACTTTATTCTGAATGGAGTATATTAGTACACAGCTAGAACATACATGAATATACAGCATTGTTCATTATACCAAATGCTACAATAGAACGTAGAGCTTCTACCTTAGTTACATACAGTCATTGACATAGTCATGTGCAGTCTCATCTAGATAATTATTTGCTATATGATAACACATATAACTATATCTACGCCATCCGATAGGGATATACACTATTTATTGTACTATATAAAAATACGAATGTTCTAATTTCAGTTGTTTACACACACACATCTTTCCACTTTTACCTTTTTCTCGATATCTCTTTTTGTTGTATACATACACAACACATACTATACCTATATTAGTGGTTGCATTACGTCAGCCGAGAGTGTTCTTATCAGTTCTCAGAGCCAATCAGAACTCTATAAGATCTTGGTAGAGAACGCACGATTGGAAGAGGTATAAAGCATGAGCCTGTGTATTTATGATTGTCCAAATAGGTGTATATGTTTAGTTTATATCATATATTTTCATGGTTTATGTGTTGGTGTAGATATATATATGTTTACACAGTGTACTGGGATACAGGCACTTAAATGTATATATATATGGTTTACTGTTATTATTATTAGGATTTTTATTATTATTATGATTTTCATTATTATTGATTTTTTTGTTATTATTATTGTTATTATTTTTGATTTTATTATTATTATTATTATTATTAGTAATAGTAATAGTATAAGTTTCATTATTATCACATATTACTATATTTAGTTATATCATTCTTTTCTTGAATGGATCTCCACGTACATGCAGACACCTATATATATATATACATATATCTGGATCTTGGTATTACAACACTAATAAACGATGATCAGATCTATTAGTAATCTCCAATGACATTCCAGATCTCATTTGTGATAGTTTAAAAACGAATTTACATTTATCAAGAAACAGATATCAGCGTAACTTTGCAAAGAGATGTATATATATATATATATATATATATATATACTCTTTTTAAAATTAAAAGTCTATTAGTACCTGTGTAATGATTTATACAAGCTTTCTTTTAAGCATATCCTACCCGTCTTTGTTCCTCTTTTTAGTGGTCCTTAAATAATTTTATTATTAAAAAATGTTTTCTAAAAAGGTTTCATTTCAGACCTCTAGCCAATAGGGCTCAATGCACGTGACACTGACACGTGGTCATTACACGTATAGGCAGGAGAGGCGTCTAAAAAGAAGGTGGTAGTAGTGTCTGTATCTCCCCAATCGCGAGCATCTATTGCAGCCAAATATGGACTGACCAGTAAAGAGGTGAGTAGCTGTGGCTCATGCTCAGTTTTCCATCCCCCCTGGTTGGTAGCTATTGTTGAATGATATTATTCTCATTAATAATAATTACCAGTATTCAGTTCATAATTGTTTTCTTGTCCTATATATGTACAGGCATATGTATAAATTTGATTGTGGTTTACTACTCAGTAAGCTTGTATTTATGCTAAACCGTATGATCTTTCGTATGCGTGCTTATAAATATGTATACAGTTAGTATGATATTTTTATGTTGTAAAATAACAGGATACATAGGTTAGTATATGCAATGCAATATCAGACTATATATTATTTTCTCATGTTAATACCAATTAGTAGGAAATTGGAACTATAAACAACGATGTAGGTAGAATAACTACTCATATATGCCGACAGTGCTTACAAGTTTACGGTCATTAGTAAAGTTAATACTATATCTTTATTTTGTTTATACAAAAGTGAAGCGTGCTTCTATGGACATGTATATATGTTAGTATAATGGTTTGGTAGTGTACATACATTTATAGTAGTATGTCTGTATGTACGTATGATAGTATAGTAATATACATGCATTTAGGATAGCATGTGTATGTATGTATGCATGACGGTATGTAGAACAGTATGCTAATTTGTACATCTATGTATCAATCACCAAAATTGTGTAAATACGCTCGTGTATTTTTAATGGGTGTCTATTAGCTTATATATGTTCATTCATGTACACATAATGACCCAATCACCCCTTCCCAACTGGATTAAAGGTCCAATCACATTTCATGACAATGCACAGTTTCATCATGTTCATGATTATTTATAGTCAGAAGAAAGTGTATTATAGGAGGGTTGTGATTGTACAGTAATCATTCAAGAGACTGAACCAAATACTGCACTCTAATCTAAAATGCATTGACCATTGGATGTTTACACGTATATTCAAGCGACCAAGTAAAAGACCACATTAAAAGTTAAAATATACTGACCATTGAGGGTATACATACACACGTACACACAAGAAACTAAGTAAAATACAGCACAAAATTTTAAAGTACACTAACCATTGGATATTTGTACGTATCTTCAAGCGACCAAGTAAAAGAGCACATTAGAAATTAAAATACACTAACCATTGGGTGTACACATGTCAGGTGGCCCATCGATTGACACAGTTTTTTAAAAATCTTGGTGTTACATACGTTCTTGATACAACGTTCTCCCGTAATATTTCCCTGCTTGAGTGCCAAAGAGAATTTATTGACAGATATAAAGTTAGTACATTAGTACTGAAACATACCTTTGCTTTACATCTCGTTATTATCTATCTCTTTCATTGTGGTTACCTATTCATCATTTTCGTTATACCTAACTATACGTTTCTGTCTATTTCTATACCATTTTATTTCCATCTATTTATCCTACTCATGTTTGCCGGGTTTAACGTGCATTTCTCATTACAAACGCAATATATATATTTACACTATTCTACATATTCTTAATTGTTGGTTATTTAAATTTAATAATTCTCTCTTTCACGTATTTAGGTTCTTTCTTGATTAACATCCTAATTAATATCCTAATTCACATCCTAATTCGCATTCTAATTAACATCATAATTAACATCTTAATTGTCATCTTAATTAATATTCTAATTAACATCTTAATTAGCACAAGGTCCTTGATGCAAATTGTGTTCTGTAATATACCTTATCTATTTCTATTGCAATAATTGCCGACTCAAATACAGCTATATTCTCAATTAGCCAATTAAATTATTTTAAATTATTTTAAATTATTTTACTATACATAAATTATTTTTAACTACAATTTGCCCCCACTCATCTATGTATAATGAACGAGAGCTGATTCCATTGGGTAATATTAATATTTCATAGATCCAATCAGATAAGTTCATTTGTAATCAGAGGCTTCTTCCACCTATAGTATAGCGATTTTATATACTATCTCCATCAATTTGTTTTTTAAATGATAGGTAAGCGGGCCATTATGCACTAGATGAAAATAAAATAAAATGATCCAATAATACCGATTTTTATAGATATTTTATTTTTAAACAATGTTATCGTACCTAGCTACTCTTATATCTATTTTAGAAACACCAATCGTCAATGCTAATAGATAATGCATTAAAGTAAATCTAGTACTCCTATTGGTTTACAGAGACGACAGAACGGTGGGGACCCTCAACTTCCATTGCCTATGCTGACGTCAGCATGTCCAGGTGAGTAATACCCATAATTTTATAATTTAATTTTCCAATCTGCATTCATTTCTTTATCTTTGTCCCCGTCTATTGGTCTTTATAAATAGCTCCTGCGCTCAGTTTCTAGTGTACCTTCTTGGTAATCATTTCCCTCTTCGTCTCTCTCTGGCCCTCTCCCGCCTCTATCCCGCCTGGCTGCATCGATTTTTCTATCTGTTTCTTTCATATTGTACGTTTTTACCCATACATATATACGTACATAAAACGTACCCCTAACATAACATAAAATACACACAGGGTGGGTGTGCTATGCCGAGAAAACCCACGGGGAATACGTTCTACCCTATATCAGTGCTACTAAGTCACCGCAACAGGTTATGGGAAGTATAGTTAAGGATTATCTATCAAGACAGCTGGGTAAAACGTATGTACTATACATCTATCTAATACATACCTTATCTAATACATACCTTATCTAATACATACCTTATATAATACATACCTTATATTATACATACCTTATCTAATACATATTATATGTCATATTGGAACCCAGAACACCTCAGTATTTAGTGCAGTTTTTTCTTTGCATTTCTGTTTTGTTCTTTTTTTCTTTGCATTTCTTCTTTCTCTAATAATTATGATATATTTAAAAAAGTTTAAAAGTAGGTTATAGTATGTTTTAAGTATATATAGGATATATGTAAGGATAGGCTATATGTTATGTTATGATAATCTTTTATTTTGTATGACCAGTACTTCCAAAAATTATGTTTTTGGTCTTTAGTTTTATTTTTATTTTTCATTTATAGTATTTCTTTTAAAATAGTTTACTTAATTATTTTGCATTATTAATTATCCTCTTTCATATTATCGGATGTTAAATGTTAATTGTACGTACAAGCGTTGTAGTGTTTTAAAAATTTGGGGACAGATATGTATACTCCATTTCTCTTTTGTCTTGCTCACATCCTATTTTGTATTTAAAATTTAAAAATCCATATGGTTGGTTAGGTAAAATAAACATATATATTTCATGATTACTGTCATCGGTTCTAGATTGTTTTTTAATTTGTAATTGATTGGGAGAAAGTCAGGTAGAAGGCGTAAGAAACAGATAACCAGGGTAACTGAACTAGCCAATGGCCATTGTCATATGTCTGAAAAATTAAAGCAAATACGTCACCCATAGTAACGCAGATATTTATCACGTGACTGTAATGCCATGCTATGATAAGAAACTGGAGGCATCTAGGTCCGATTTCTACAACGACTTGTACAGTACACGTGATGTTGATTGCGTCATCACTACATGTACGTATATATGTATGTATGTATGTATGTATGTATGTATACTTGTAGGAATGTATTGTATGCGCGTATATAATTGCCCACTGGACCTTTGTTTTGTATTGTTTATGTATAACTTGTATATATATGCATTTGACCCGATTTGATCCGATTTGACCCGACTATCTTCGGCATACATGAGTCATCTCTACTATATTTATATGTTTTATATTAGTACATAATGCATTAATATATACCACATTACCATATTTTATAATTTAAGTTTAGCCCATGATTGGCTACTGATAATGTTATACGTAGATGAGTGCTTTAGGAGCGAAGATTCTTAACTATTAGCAGGATCACGACCATGACGTGTATGCACCATATTTACGTCACGATGAACGGCCATATGTTATTATATGTATGTAGTGTAGTATAGTATACAGTATAGTATAGTATGTATATGTTAGAGTTACTTACAGTATTTGATGTTGTTTTAGCCGAAGTTGACGCCATGTTCAAGGAGAAGGGGGTCGATTTTAAGGACTTAGCTGGCCAGCCATTGGATTCTGTGTAAGGGCCTCTTGTTGTTATACTGGTTGCTGACCTTATATTTTTATATTTTTTTAAATATAGATGGTGATTGGACATTTTTGAATGGGCTGAGAAGGGTGTACGGGCTAGAAGAGATATTACGTAATAATGTACATTGTGCTTACATTATATATATGTGATAGTATCGGAATGGTGATGACGTAAGAAGAAAGGGAGGAGGGTAAGGGATATGAAAGGTATTATGTAATAACGTGTATATACTAATGCATATTAGGCGGCATGGCAAGGTTCTTTAACAATGATAGGCAGTAGAGTTATGTTGTAAACCTCTAATCCAAGCATAGTTTATTCTTATCTCACTTGGTTTTCAAATGTTGATCTGAATATTATGGTGGCAAAGGCTATGGTGTACGTTATATGTTGCATTACTTATTCGGCTCTTTAACTATTACTTTTCATTGGATGATAATTTTAATCTCATTAACAATCTCGCATGCCATACAGCCTCAGTGTAGCGGAACCAGATAGAATGGTAGATAATGACGGTAAGTTAAACTCTGAACAGCCAATATAGTCCTTTTTAAAAAAAATTAAAATCATCCCATTAGATTTCTCCACTATATATAGCGAGTCTTGTTGCGTCTGATGGTAGATTGTTTAATACAGTATATGGTAGAAACATCTATCTATTTATTTATTATTATGTGGATTAGATTAATATATATATATATGATATAGATCTATGTAACTTATTTGTTTCGGGATTGGTTCTCTCTTTTACACTTGCTTAATCTTCTATATTGATTCTAACGCGGAACCTTTATTGGACAATAGTATTTTAGCACCTTATTACCAGTTTAACCGTCTTGGAATTCAAATGGCGTGTGGGTCTAGTGATAAAATTAAGGTAGTGGGTGCGGTGCCATCCAATCAATATTCCGATAGTATGGCAGCTATCCAACCCCAAGGGCTTCTAGTGGGGTTTTAGAAAGAAATTGGCAATGCGAAATTAAGAAATTGGAAGTTGTCAGGGGTGTTTTGGGATTTTTTTAGGGGTTCCATCTATGTGCTGGTATCTGTGTGATGGCACAGCCAATGACATGAGGGAAATTATCCCTTTATGTATCCTAATTAGTTATCAGGTGATTGCCCAGGTTTTCTTGTAGGGCTCTATATTTCTAAGAATTGAAATTTACAAAGCTTATCCCTATCATATATGCATGCACTATTAAATACATACATACATACATAATACATACCTACATACATACATACATACATACCTACCTCCCTACCTACATACCTACATACATAACTACTTACATACATACATACCTACCTACCTACCTACATACATACATACATACCTACATAAATACATACATACCTACCTACCTACCTACATACATACATACATACATACCTACATACATACATACATGCAGATCTATACAACCATACCGGGGGAGGCTCAGGTGGGTATCTAGACCACACGTTCCGCTATGCAGCCAAGACATTATTTGGAGTTGAGGTGAACGACATCGTCTACAAAGCTGGGAGAAATAAGGACTTTAACGAGGCCATATTGGAGGTATAGTTGAAAATGACGATGTATGGAAGCGAAGGGAGAGCTATGATTGGTAGAGTGGTGTGTGATTAATGATTATGATTGGCCGGGAGAGTGTGTGAGAGGAAATGTTGTAGGTTTCCTGTTAGTCAAGATAATACCCTGTGGTTATTTTGTATATATAACTATATATAACTTATAAAAAAAGTAGGTAGAGCTAGAGTACATGTATGGTTTGTTAAGGGGCTGGCTTGGTTCTACTGTGATATTATATTTTATTATAGGTTGTACAATTATGGGTTGTTGTAACCTGTGTATGCCCTATTTATGTATGTATTGACTCGGAGTTCCTTTAGGTATACAGTCTTAATATAGATATGTTGTTTTTGATACAGTAAGTAATGGATACTACATATGCATACTCATACATACACACACCTACACATACATACGCATACACATACATATACATAGACAAATGTACATACACATACATACACAACATACACATACACATACACTTCACTATCCATACATACGTAGATAAAAATACACTGTGACAATTGTATATCATTGGACTTTCACCGCTATGCAGCAAGTACTATATTAATATATTAATGTTTTCATATAGGTGGATGGAAAGGTTGTGTTACGCTTTGCATCAGCCTATGGTTTCCGTAATATTCAGAATTTAGTCCAGAAAATCAAGCGAAGCAAGAGTCCATACGACTTCGTTGAAGTCATGGCCTGTCCGTCAGGTATGTAAATTAGGGGGATCTGATGTGTAAATTAAGGGAATTGGGTATGTAAATTAAGGGGAATCATTAATTAATTAGCCAATGGTATTCCCTCTCACGTTCTATCTGCCTATCAATTCCCGACCTGAAGTCAGGCAGTGTTTGGGTTATGATAATGGATGAATTAATGAACACAATGTTCATATTTTTTATATTTTATTTTAGACCAATAAACACTATTTTTTAATCATTGCATTATTTGCCATGTACATGTACCTGCAAATCACGACATCCCTAGTGAGCGCGGATTGGTCATTTTATTTTAAAATTTTGCCTTATATGAATAATCCTATCTATAGACAAGTAGATGTAAATTTTGTATTTTGTCCTTGGAAAGGAAATGGAAGTGCTTCGGTTACTACATGTGTTGTATTGCAGTATGTTTATATGGAACGATATCAGGTCTGCTGTGGGGGTTTAACACTAAATTTTGTTTACCCCCCATATATAAATATGCCTGAAATTTTGATAGAGTCGTTTAGGTTTATTTTTAGAATCTTGGCACTAAGGTATCTTGATGCTAATTGGTGGGTTAAATAGCTAAATGGTCTTGGCGTTTTTTTCTTTATTGGATTTTTCTCTTCCCTAGACTAACCCAGTCCCTTTTCACAGTACACCAATCGAAAAAAATACATTAAAATATACTGAAACCTTGTCCTCTAGTATACAAGCACGTACATATATACATGCTATGCTCCAATCATATTAATCGTGCCCCAATCTACTACCATTTGCATTGTCAGCACCATATCAGGTTGTATTAACTGATTTTCCCCCAATCCCTATCACAGGATGTCTAAACGGAGGGGGGCAAATTAAACCTGCCACACCCGCGCAGGCCAATGCTTTAGTGGCAGAAATGAAGGCTATCTACGAGGCGGTTGCTAAGCAACAGCCCTTTGATGACCCTACCGTCGACTATATTTACAGTCAGTGGTTAGGTGGACCTGACTCGGAGTTGGCCCATAAGACATTACGAACCCAATACCATGCTATAGAAAAGGTTGTCTCGGGTTTAACTGTGAAGTGGTGATGCAAGACCAAACAAAGATCAATCAGAGTCTATCAGGATCTATCAAGGATTCCATCGTATTTCCTTTTCCTTTTTTCACTCTCGTTATAGCAATCCATTTCATTAATTTCTGCATGATATTGTAAGATATTGTCAATGTCTATTCTCATTGTTCTCTTTTTCTTTTCCTTTTAGTGTTTGTATAAGTGTAAGCTGAACGCACAAATGATTTCTTGGTAACATTTGTAAATAAGAGGAATTGGTAG
Source organism: Ichthyophonus hoferi (assembly GCA_002751075.1). Classification (NCBI taxonomy): domain Eukaryota; class Ichthyosporea; order Ichthyophonida; family Ichthyophonidae; genus Ichthyophonus; species Ichthyophonus hoferi. The sequence continues at coordinate 46,019 of NAOQ01000508.1, forward strand.
GAAAGGTACAGCTCTATTTATTATCACAGTGTATAATACTACTATAATACTACTATATGTATGATTTATTACCAACAACAGTCATTACGCTCTGCGATGTGCGATGACATGTAAGGTAGATTAACTGAAGCAAGGATATGTATCCCACACCTAACTGCATTCAAGTCTGAGTTGTTGACCTGAATCTACATAATAAAACACATATACACATATATAAATAGTAATTTAACAATAAACATAATTCCACTCCAACGTTTCTTGCCACCGATTTGTCTCTTTTTGAACGGGGATATGATCTCAACTATATATTATAGTATTGTTTTCCCAGTATAATTAACAAATTAATCCTTTGACTACTACATATATATATATATTTGCCGGTGAATAGATAAAACACATATCAGTGTCCCATAGTTACGATTTTTTTCCTCTGTGCTTCAGCGTTATTAATGATTTCCAGCAGTTATTTAATATATCAAAATATAAATAACCAATCTTGCGAAAGGATTGTAATGGCACCCGAAGCTAAATGGGGATTTTACTGTTGAGTTCAGACTTTGTAGTCATTACCGGTCTATGTAGTTGTTTTTTTTTTGCTGTACTGTAATTACTGTCTCACTGTGTTGTAGTTATTATCTCATTCGTTTTTGAATGGTAGCCGACAATTGCAGACAGAGAATGAAAATAAAAAATAAAAAGCTTTACCCAATTATGATCGTGAAATCGAGTATAAAACACGTCACAGACAGAACCTTTTAAACCACTTACATCGGGCATGCTATATATAGATTGCTTGACTTGGTAAGTCAATCTTTAATTAAGTGCTTAATGTTATTAATAACCTAGTATGTATTAATTGATTGAGACTCATAACTGTTTTTCATCTGTTGTATAGAAGGCTTTATTCAATATATAATACTTCATCATTGCATTCTTTTATACATATTTTTATTGTTTACATACCTACGTGGGACGTACTGAAAATGTATTGTCATGTGGCTATGTGGCTATATCAAATATATCTTTATCCAATTGACTGCCAAGGAAAGTTCCAATAGTGTCAACATATGTTAGATTTAGTCATCTATAGTTAAGATGAACCACATAATTGGTGTACATGTAAGTCAATATCTATCAATCAATCCCTATTTTCTAATAGAATTAATTTATTATGAGACAATATTCTATACCTACCGGAAAACCCTTTATATTTCATTTGATAGTATATGTTTAATGACAACCATTGATTGACTCAGTCTCAGATAGCTTCTTTCAATCACAAGTTGCTATACCTAATAGTTGCTTTTTCTTTGTATTCTGTAGATTCCTAAGCAATACTGTACTGTCATATAATTGGTAAATGCGCTTTATATAGGTAGAAAAATTGGAAAATTAGCGTCATTCGCAGTCACCATGGACTGTTAGCGTCAACAAGCAAGGGTATCTGTTTTGCCCAACTTTAGATGTAAACGTACGATTATACATTTACATCTATAGTAATATTATGTGCCATACGGTTAATTGCAATGCCCCAGTAAATACCACAGAATTGTTTAACAGTTTATTATTCGTTGAGCCCACCTCAGCGTAGCCCAATCATATAGGCATATGCCAAACCCAATCGTCTAGTTATGCAATATCTGTTTAGAAAAATCTCTTGTTTTAAACACCATTGCATATTCAAAACAACAGCTATTATAGCTATCATGTACCCCAGTAAGATATGTTAGTAACATAGCATATTGTCTTTGCACCGGTTTCAATTATGTATAAATGTAAATACAGTAACGACCATAAGAGGACGGCTCCACAGACTGTCCTAAGGCAGCGAAAGAACTATGCCCAGCGCTGGCCAATTTCTAATAAACTGGATTGAAAAACTCCCCAGCACCTGGAGGAAAACATTTATCTTAGAATCAAAGACTAATTGGAGACCCGGAGGTTGTGAACAAGTCAGAAAAACTACCACAGATTGCTACGACATCCAAACATGAATTTTACCCCAGCTGGAAGTAACGTAACTATAATGGTAGGTAATTTATCATCTTACGATTTACGGGTATACTATTGATTGGTAGACGTAAGATCATAATTTCAGGAAATTTGCGCAAGGCCTAACCGACATACATTCAAATTAGGCTAAACCAAAAAGGTATGAACTAGTCATATCATATAGAATAAAATTGACAAATGCCAAAATTCTAATCTATTCTATTTCTTCTATTGTTTACCATATATTTACTTGGTTTTTTAATTAACCATAAGTACTGTTTATACGTAATCGTTGCATTTATAGTAGTTATTAACATAAATATTATCATCCCAACCACCCACGACTCTGTTTCCTTTTCCTTGTGCAAAATTGCCTGACATCGCACCAGTCAAACCAACCAATAGGGGCGTACCACAAAGTATAAGCATTACATGTAACAATAATTGGAACATGCGCAATAAACTACAATATTTCCTTAATTAATTACTTACTTGTTTTAGACCGTAAAATATAATCTTTTAATTTATTATCTGTTATTAAACAATAATAAGTATTATTTAGCTAACATGTGTACAATAAGAGAGAAAACATTCAAACCTACATAGTATTGATTAAGGCTGAGAATTCAAGTATACCATAATATATTCTGTATATAGTTTAATCTGAATCTAGTCTTAGCTTATTACATATGTTTGGATGTTTGAAATAGTATTAATTAGCTATTATATGGTGGAAACAGGACTTCTAGGTTTTTTTTAGGCTACAGTCCACCACATGCATGCTTCACTGTCAGAGTCACGGTCTAAGATAAAGCCAAGGTATATTTTTCCTATATTTTTCCATTTCAACTTGTAATTACTTGAGAATTGTGATGTCTGACGATGTCTTATTTATGCTGCTATAAATATAAACAGACCAGTCAAATAGAATTAAGACTGGTCAAATAGAAGTACATCATGCCATTTCTGCAAGGTGTCAAAATTCAAATCTACTTCATTTCATAATCCTCCATGTACTGAGTTATCTCTATATATACTTATTTAACCTTTATGTTACCATAAGTACTGTTTATACATAATCATTGGTGTAATGGAATTTATCA
>NAOQ01000509.1:1784-20092 GCA_002751075.1 Ichthyophonus hoferi
ATTATATATAGTGTAGTGTTATATATAGTATAGTATTATATATAGTGTAGTGTTATATATAGTCGTTCATTCTCACTTTGTTCTTTGCTGGTCATAATAATTTCTTTAATATTATATATGCTATATAAACCTACATGATATACGCTTAATGAAAGTCGAATAGCATCTGTTATCACCAAGACCTGTGTGTTATTTACTTTTATACCGACCAATGTGTTGTAGTTATTATCACATCTATTATGAGTGGCAGCCACAATCACAAACAGAAAATTAAGTAAAGACACAGGACCTTATTCAGTATAATTGCAGATAGCCAGAGGCGGGTCGGGTCGGGTCGGGCTACATACATAGCCCTTTTATGCTTTCTAAATATAGCACGCTATATAGACTACTTGATAATCTGATTGTTAATTAATTAATTGGCTTATACCCTACCTGTTTTTCACCCATGTTGTTCATATAGTTATATTTGCCACATCATGTCTGGGATTTAGTTTATTATTGATCTTTATTATATATACTATCCTATCAAAATGACATTCTATCTTATATACTTCATAGAATCTCTTTCCATTCAGCTTTACCAATACTAAGCCTTTCGACGATATCGACCAATAAAAATGCTTCTTTATTTATACTGACCAATGGGAATACCTAATAGGCCCAGTGGATGTACGGGCTGCTGATATGTCTGGATCGCTTAATGGATGGTGACATGACGGCTATATTAAGATCTTTACTTAGACGCCTATTGGCTATTCGTGATAATCTGGTGAGTATGATTGGCTAGGTGTCAGTGGGTTTGCGAAGGGAGAGAGAAAAAGAGATATTAAGAGAACTGTAGGTAGAATGTCAGTCTGTGTGGTTATTATCTTACTGTATTGTAGTTGTTGTTTTACCCGCTTTGAATAACAACCACAATTACAAACAGAGTATTTACTAAAAGCAAAAAAAGCTTTATTCAGTATAACTAAATGCATAAAAAACAAGAGATGAGATGAGTGCTACTACAGGCAGAACCTCTTTTTACTTTCTAAATATAATATATTGTATACATATTACATATTACTTAATAATCAGATTAGTAATATCCTAGTATATTATTCTATTGTTTGATTGTCCTATCCTATTGGTACATTATCATTGCAACTTATACATAGTCATGTTCCCTTACAGTCAATTACCGACAAGGATTCTATAGCCCGTGTCAATGTATTGGTGGTTATTTTGGGCCATTACTTTGGGCAGACCGACCTTCTCTTATAATCTGATATACACACATACAAGGACATATATAATATATAATATGTATATATTAGTATACGAACATACTTATAACTGTATGTATCTACATCTAATCGTAGATGGTAGATGTAGCTATACACACATGGGCAGAAATATAAATAGACATATCACATAGGTTATTATATACATAGACACAAATATACTAAGTTACTTTCATACGCGCGTGACTACAGTTCCGCCAATAAGAACTATTCGATTAGTAACCTGATTGATATTTTGCACGACATTTCAATTGATGGACTGGCGTTAAGCTACTGTTTATTGGATATGCCATGCTGGTCGCTTCCTTTGTTTTAGAATATTGGTTCTGTTATGTAGTATACATATATAATATCATGTTATCATATCATCGTACCTGCATCAATGCGAATGCGTTTTTTTTTTTGCTATATATCTATACATCTCCTTTATTTTATTTTTCTTGATTTCTTTGATAATTATCCCTTTATTTTAAATTTTTATTTTTATATTGTCATATCTGTACTGCTTCATATACTATCCACGTATTGTATATTTACAAATCAATACAACATAACTACACTTAGTTTATATGGTTTTGACTAGTATGGTATGAAAGTTACTGTGAATTAGTGGGTTTGAACTGGGAAACTATACTAACCAATTAGAATATATAATATCCCTTTAGTTTCTGGAGTTACTATATGTTTACTCCATAATAAACATCTTGCAAAAATATTAATGACATTTTAAGGTGTTATTTCTCCTATTTAAAATAATTTACTTATATAATTATACTTAGACCCGAGTTTTTTTTTAGCAGTGATGTTTTAAAGAAGACAAAAACCAACTTTTTAGAATTTAAATTTTGGGCTATTAAATGAAAAATATCTTTGTGTTATACTATAAAGATTGTGGTTACACTTGGCCACTAAATGGTTATACGCAAACGCCCGAACGTGTTGTAAATTATACAAAAAAGTACATGCAAATGTATGCATGCTTAACTGTTTGAACTTGCTTTACCTATCCTATCATATTAATGAAGTTTTCACTTTTATCTTCTCGATTGGTTTATATTATCTTGTCAGACTCTTATTAGATATAGAAAGTTTTAGCTAATACAAATAAAGCAAGGCTCTTTATCGAACATGAAGATATATATATATGAGGGGGACAATAATTGCTATATTCCAAATAATAATATATTAAAATTATTTTTTTATTAAATTTAGGCAATTTGTTGTTGTCCATCCATATACATATATGTAAATGGTTTTTAAGGCTTAATATAAACAATTGATGGCTTAGAGAATATCTATCGTATTATAGGTGAAAATTGTATATTTTACATCTTATTCGCACACTTCACATCATAATCAATACTAAATTGGATTAATTAAAAGCATTGATGAGACTGATTGATCTAATGAAGTAAGACGTGTCTAATTACTATGTAATCATATTTATAACAGTATATATAATATATATTTAGATAATGTTACAAAACCGTTAATTCTTGAATGAACACGGAGTTCGGCCGAATTCCGGATAAGTGGATGATGAAATGATCAGTCTTATATTAGTTAAATGCACAACGCTCTTTACTGTGGACACAGTGATATGATTAAATATTTTCCAGTTCCTACTTCAGGGAAAAGATGCTCAGTCATATTTCTGTGCAAATGTGTTATTTTTTGCATATACATTGGGAAAAAAAAATAAGATACATTTTTTGTTGATTTGATCAATGCCAGTGCATGATGGAATCTATGCCCAATGTAGGTAAGAGAGCTGCGTCATATAGATTAAATACTAGATGTGATAAGTCGTCAAATGTAAATATTGAGTTATTATAAAGATTTTTGCCACGCACTGTTGAATCAGAGTTAGACCTAAAAAGTACAAGAACGGTTATGGGATAAAATATTCTACTATGATTTATAAAATTTTAAGCGTAGTATAGAAGACATTATATATTAATGCAGCGTTTTCAAGCATGGTAACTGATATTGGTTATTATGTAAATTGATTTATAAATAGAAAGTATGAGCACTTACATTAATGAGATAATTAGCTAATGAGCCATTCAAATGAAGATACAATAGTATTTGAGCATCGAGATAAGATCAAATGATTCTAGTGGGTCTCTGTAACCTTTCGTGAATAATATTAGCCAATAAGGATCTGCACGATCGGTCCCATTTACAATAATGAATACAACCTTTAGCATCACGTTCCTTCCTACGGACAAATGAATAGATAGATACCCAACGCACTAGCCAATCCTGACGGACCATCATATCAAAAGAGTGGCCAATCAGGTCATGAGATAAAATGGCCTACCAGAGCCTAATTAGTTGTTTGTTCTGGATCGCAAATTCCAACCATCCTTGATTGTCAACTCGCAGGCAGATACATACCAAGACATACAGGTGCTAACCACAATTATCACACACGATAAACATAAATTGAGTAGGCTAATTAGATATATATATATATATTCTTTAATTTTATGTTTATCTATGCTAAATTATTTTATATTCTTAAAATTGGAAAAGTATAAATGGAAACGGAGACAGCCAAGAAAAGCTCCAGCTCATACTAAGCTACTCGTATCTGCACACATGCACTTGGTGCTCGTTATATGAATAAGCAATATTAGAATATGTATGTATATAATCATCCCATTTTTATTGTAATGCCTAGTTCACCGTCGGCACTCGAATACGATTAATCAGTTTCCAGATCTCTTGCTCTTCCAGGGATCTGAGAAATGTCTACTAACATTAAATACTGATAATATTTCTTATTTACATGTAGTATAGTACCCTTGACTGATGGTCTCATGGTGCAAAATCCACGTTAGCACTTAAGCAAATCATAGCATCTATTTATTTTAAATTAGAACATTGGAATAATTACTAATTACTACAGCCAGTTGCGCAAAGAGTCGGTATACGCGCCTTCTATAGAACCTCTACCACTACAACCGAGTCTTAAGAACAGATTGAATTAATAAGCTATTCCTACCACCAGTCAAATGAAAACCAAGTATTACACAACAATCTGTTAGATCCCGAAGCCTGTCAACAAAGCACCAGAACTACCACAGTTTGCTATAGACAAATTATCCAAAGATGAAAAACTCAAAATAAAATCCCCCTTAAATAATCCCGTTTCCAATTTCGTATTTTCTGTTAAAAAACAACGTAATGAAAAAGAAAATATGTCTATATAAAATGCCACATTGAGTTAATTCTGTACGAGTTCTGCAGGATTCACCAATCGATTTTTTTCTCTCCATGCTTCTGTCTGTCTTTGGGAGAGGGAGCCGTATCTAAGAGAACCATATAAGGAAGGTTTGGTACGTGATTTCCTTGAGTTGCCAATTGGCTCCGATAGTGTACGTTGCATAGATTTGGGTAAAGTCATGGCACGGCTGTTAGGTTCAGGCATATTGTGGAAACGTCTACGTTTAAAATATTCTGAATCATTCGCTGAAGATCCATTACAGCCAAACTTTCCTGTAGATGAATTTTGTTTCTTTGTCCATGTCGCGAACATACCAACTGATAACTGTTCATTTGAACTTGATGAATAACTTTTTAATCCAGTTTGAACTGACTCGTCAGAGGAACGAGACTTCAACGGAAAGGAGCTAGTAAGCCGCTGCTTATTGCTAAACGTAAGACCCAGTTTTTTTTGTATCTTCTTATATTCCAATTCCAAGCCATTATTATCACAGGAGTTGTCATCCCTATTTGTCTTAGTAGGGATGCGGGTATAGTATGCATCAGTGCTGGATTTTTCTGTTGGCTCAGAAGTAGTATTCCTGTGCTCGTCCTCTTTATGTCTCCGATGAGTTCCGAACAGAGACTGCCCAATTTTCCTCAGGAACGCGCCCATCGTAAATTGAACAATTATTCAACTGATCACTCATTAATGGTATGAATATAATGAATCAGAAGACGAATGCACTAGGTAATACTATTTCAGGTCGCTAACTTCAATTTTTTGGTTTAGGTGTGTTACTATTACTGGCGTTTTAAATTTAACTGCTTGTCGCCATGTAGATTCTACTATATGTTGTTCATCCAACGATTGGAATGCGTGGTTTACGTAGCCAATCAGGGCGTACAGACTTTGCTTCCAATGCGCGCCTAATGCAAATGACCCCTACATTTTTACTTACACGCGGGTATTAAAAATTATTAAATAATTTTCGTGTGGGACTTCTCTAAACCTTTTTAATGCAATATTATATTATATTTTTTAAATATTTAAATAAATTTTGAATATTAAAACTATAAATACTGTTATTTTGGCGGTATCGGTAAATAATTGCATTTTCTGGTTTATTTTATGAATAAATTTCAATTTTGCGTTACTGTGATTTTTTAGAATCCCCCCTCACTTACCCATTTTAGTTTAGGAATACGTCCCAACTAATTGCGTGCCACCTGCTACACGCAGATTCTTGAAGCTGATTGATTAATAACCCATAAAACAATATTCTAATCCAATTAGCAAGCTTTATAAAATTATCTTAAAATTGACCAGTCCGACATGCTAGCGAATAATATTTATTAATTAATCGTAGATAATCTGGTTTACTGGTTTATACATCGTACAATGAATTCCAATCTCATCTCATTAACAAACAAGTAATTGCTTGTAAAAAATATCGGCGGCAAGATGACTTATCATGTAGTCGCATGTAAGTTAAACCAATAATAAAATAACCAGATAAAATAATTAATATATTGAATTTATTATAAAAAAATCACATAAATAAAGCAAATATTCCAATTATACTATTATGTGCGTTATTTTTACATTATATTTGAAAGCATGCGAGTATAGGAATGTTTCATTTAACTAGATGACCAATCACGTGCACAACTGGAACAAAATCTAGAATAAATTTAAGTCTAAAGAGAAATGTGTATACTGACACCTTAGTGATTTATAACCAACATTACATTAGACTATTAGTTGAAAGTTTGAATTTCGTTATTGACAGATTGCTCCCAAAAGCAGAAATCCCTTTTTCTTTTTCATCAGAAAGGCTGACCAAGTTGATCGTAAATAGTTTAAATATACTCATTAATTCTGTTAAATGTTTTGTTTTAATGAATGTAATTACCTGATTTTTGTCTTCATGATAAAATAAGGAAGTCTAACAAGGTAAGTTTTTGATGAAATTATTGTTAAATGACCTCATTAATTTACATTATTTATGTATTTGTAAATAATTTCAAGCTCTCAAGGCCTATCACAAAAAGATCAAATTAATAATAATAACATATATGTGAAATCAACAACAAGTTTAAATTTGAAAAGAAAATTAAATACAATAACTGTTTTACATAAAAATACTAGTAAAAAATATTACAATTATGTGCTTGTTTAATAATCAGCCAGCAATAATGCAAATCGTATGTGATTGGTGGATACCATTGGGTTCAAAAGATTCAATAATAATCTATTCTGAGATGGACCACTAACCTCCAGATACGTCAGACATCTGTGAACAAATTTTGAAGGAACGAACGAGTTTTGCTTGTGCGGCTTGGGCAGGTGTTGAAAGATCAGTGTTAACTGGCCTCGATTTATTGGGTAGTTGTAGTGTAGACGTAAAGGAGCCTTGAAGGTTTAGCATTTATAAAATAATTGGGACGTCTGCCTCATCCATGGCTATTGCAGGTAGGAGACTAAATGTTTTACCTTTTATATATTGATTTTATTTATTCCAGCTTAGAGTCTTACTCTTGTAAGAGTCCTAAGCTGGCAGTTACAAGGTCCCGGATTAAATGTTTGTAATAAAAATAGAATTTTAATTGGTTAACTTGCGTCAAAATCTCTCTTTAAGTGCTTGAATATAAAGATATATTTTAGAAACGATCTGTATAATTTCATTCTTCCACAAGGAGAAGATCTTATTATATTTGTATTTAACATTACTTGATATGGTAAGAAATAAATTTCTATATGTAAATAATATTGATTTAGATTATTAATGGTTGCGCTCTCTGCTATTTTTTAAAAGAAGATATCGTGGTCAACGTCACCATCACATGTGCTTTTCTCTTAGCTTTAAAATCAATTAGTATTCGATTGGCGATAGTTGCGGATTAGATACAGAACATGCAGTCCAACCAAAACGACTGAAGTATAAATGTGCTTTTAACTGCAATGCGTAATAGTTAGAAATCAGTTGGGATTGTTGTTTTATATATTTAGTGATTGCTAGAAGCTCACCAAAAGGTCTTCAATATATGGATTAAAACGGCTTAATTATAGCGACTATGGATTAAGATTATTATGTTACTTTTTTAAATCTTTTGTTAAAAGTAATAATAGAATGTTTGTTTGGGTATTATTGTTGCATCCTACTAGTAAAGGGTAATGTTGTATCCTGTTAGTAAAAAGTGCTGCTGTCTTCCAAAAACCAGGGTAGGAAAAATAGAGAATGAGTAGCATAAATGCCAAGTTTAAAAAACTGTTTATCTGATACGACATGCTCCCCTTAAACAATGCTCAAACTCTGGGAAAGTAGTGTAGGCTCCAAAACTGCATCAATCAAGACCCAATCGAATCTTTGAATTTGATAGTTACTAGGCAAGCTTCGGGGAACCTGTATGGAATGGCCCAGAATCTCTATTTGAAGAACTAAAATTTCCAATCATTTCATATGATCCAAAAAAGGGTTACTACGCCCATATAGGGAGTTGCTCCTTCTTTCAATGGACCCGAGACCTCGATGCTTTTTGCAGAACACGTGTCTTTTTCGCTTCGATACTGAACCCAACCCTGCTGACCGCACCTGTGCAATTGACCATATGCAAAACCATGAGCTTCTCATTTGTTCGAAGTTAACGGTGAAAATCATGGTCAACCGTAGAAAATGTTACGATCTAGAATAAATCTTAAGCACCTGATATGATGTAATTCTTTAAAAATTCTTTTGTTCATTACTCTCACAAAAATTTTAGTTTCGGAGGAAGATAAAACAACTGCAAAAAAAACTCTTTGCAGTTGTGAAGCTAAGAGTTAATGCAAATGATGTTACTCAGCACTAAAAAGACATCATATTGGTCACCTGCATAATGAGCGTAGTCATTTTTTTTTTTTTTTGGCGCCACCATTCAGTGGTATTGGGAGAATATAAAAGGAATAAACAAATGAAAATACTAAATAGTTGAGCCTAGTGTTGATTCTTCTGAAAATAATAAATAGTACCATAGCACGCATAGCCACAATTTGATTACGGTTATTACATGTACAATGCAACGTCAATTAAGAAGCTAAAGGTTTTTGTATCTATTAATCAAAAGAGGGAAATTCAAGAGCAACTAGCTAAAGCCTTAGCCTGCCCTTTACTTGACGACAACAGCCACGTAGAATCCAATACGACAGATAGTCCAATTTCCAATATTAATTAATCTGTAGATGTGCACAATTTGAAAACAGTGGAAACTGCATCAAATGGTTTTGATATTTGCAATCATAATATGTACTATTGGCGTTATTTATATTCAAATGAACACATTAAGATTTTCTGCACACGTAAGTACGCAATACGAAACTCAAGAAAAGTTTGCATTCTATATGGGCTTACAAGATGGTCAAATGAATGGTCAGTTCAATAAAGGGCTTGAGATGCGTGCCCGTGTGTACATAGCCTCGGTTTCATGTGAACGGCCAGACCTACTTAACCGTACTCTATCGGCAGTGATTGGGCATCCATCGAATTTTGAGAAGAAGTTATTTACGACTGTATTGGCTGATTGTGGTACATTCGATTTCGAGTTTTTGGAGGAAGTGCAAAATACGCATAATATTAAGCTAGTGGTAACCAAAAAATAGTAAAGAATTTGCTTTTAATTTCAATGCTGCATTTTTCGGTCTCTGTTGTTCACGTCATCATCACTGTTGAAGATCGGGGTTACCCCAGAGCTCACGATGACTAAGCAATTACGATGACAATGGAATTATTAAATGTGGTACCTAAGGTGTGAGGTGCAATCCTACGCCCGGACAAATGGTATGTTCAAACCGTTCCCAGTTCCAAGATTATGGAAACCCCCACGAGACGGATAAAATTTTAACGCCACTGCTACCAGGACTCGTATGAAGCCTATACAAATGGGGCCAGTCTCTACCGCACTTCTTCTATGTACTATCTTCCTGGCGTCAGTTGAGAATGAGCTAACTATTCCTGACAGAAACCTTGCAGAGTTTCGAAATGCGGTACATGCAGGAAAAATCTATTATGTCGCTCACATAATACGGATGGTGCTCAATGTGAGGACCTAGGGTTTAATACACTGTTTGTACACCTCGGTACACATGGTTGTAGCCCTGGACATGATGGGATTCTAAGGCCTCGTATGAAAGAAACCATGGGGATCTAAATCGTGTGTACGGGAAATTATGCATAGTAGTTGCCAGGACTAGTGTTGCGATCGGTAATCAATATCACCCTAAGGTGTGGGATGTAACCCAGACAAATCGTATGTTCGAGCCGTTCCCAGCCCTGAAATTGTGGAAACCCCCATGGGGCTGATAAAATTTAAACACCACTACTACCAGGAGTCGTGGGGAGCCCATACAAATGGGGCCAGTTTCTACCGCACTTCTTCCATATACTATCTTCCTGCCATTGAGAATAAACTAACTATTCTTGACAGAACATTTGCAGAGTTTCAAAATGCGGTGTGTGCATCGCGTCGCTCACATAATACCAGATAGTGCTCAATGTGATGAGCTTGAGTGTAATGCAATGTTTGAACACATTTGTACACGAGGAGCCCTGGACATCGTATGATCTAGACATCGTATGATCTAGACATCGTATAATTGTAAGACCCTTGTGAAACCATGGGGATCTAAATCGTGTGTACAGGAAATTTTGCATAGTAGTTGCCAAGACCCAGTATTGCGACCGATAATAAATATCGCTCGCCATTATCGCCAATATCTTCTTTTTAGTCATTTGCATCTTAAAAATATGCACTATATATTGTTATTTTTACGCCATTACTTACTTAATATTGCTACTCGTGCAAATAATAGAAACTAGGCCCGATCGTACGGGGCCCTACTGACTAATACAATTCACAGAAGACCACTGAGGACCACTAAAATTATTTTATCTTGTCCTGATGCTAAAATACTATTGCGTCCTCATTTGATTGGCACTTTAGCCAATTTCTCATTAATGTAAATGCTCATATTGTAGTATTGTATTGACAAATCATTTTACCTGGTTAAGAAGGTTTTTCAAAATACTAATATTGGGCCAATCATTTTATGATGCGTTGTTACCAGGACTTCAGGTAAACTACATGTTCATTCGGAGTTAAGGTCTTGCCACAAATTGAAAAAAATAACTGACTGGCCAATTGTTGTGTTTCAACAGATTCGACACTATACTGAACTTTTCATATATCATTATCACCCACTGTCGGTGAAAGTATTATGTATTGGGTCAGGAATAAAAACTTAGTAATGGAATATATGTCTCCACATCTGGTCAGCATCTACCTATTGTAATATATTATTCAATTCAATAAATATTGTATATTTTGTTGTAATTTTATTCACGGTGGCTAACCTTGCTACTGTTCATAATATACACAGATTAAAAAATAAAAGAGATTATTCTGATTGATCTGATCATCTCCTTATATCTAAGCCACATGATCTACTACTTTAAGATTTGTCTTTTGTTATGTCAATAGAATGAGCTAGTAAAATGTATTGGTATAGATATTCAATATTTTTTATTATGTACATGTTTCCAAATTAGTATTGTACGTCTACCAATGCTGTATAGTCATCTTAATTGGCTTTGCACCTCTGAGGTAGATAAAGACACGAAACCAATTGTAAAAGATTCTCGTACTGATTAGAATCTGATCTAACTTGTATCAAACCTGCGAATTTCTCGGAAGCTGTATGATCCAAGAACCAGTATTTAATTGGACCTACTTTTTGTTTTGCCTTAGAGGCATGGTGATTCTGTTGTGATCACTAAAAAAAGTATATCACAATCTCAATTGCGAGAAATTCCTCGGCATCGGCTCCTACTTATACACTTGTCTTTTTGCTTCTTTTCTTAGATGGCTTTTTAGCCACCTATCTCATTGGTGTAACTACTTATATATTATGTGTTGGAAAATCAATCCAACAGGTTAAAAGATATTATGCAATTAAATCATTATGTTACTAAACTAATCTTGAGCTGCGATCATTGATCTACTTATTATTTGGGCTTCGATCGAACCTTCTTATTCATCAATAATCCTGTAACACTCTCCCAATGGCTGGAAACATTAGAGAGCCAAAAGAAAAAAGAAAGATCGCCACCACATTGGTGCGCTCATATTGAAGTCTTTCTTTTTCATTTTCAAACGTGATTCAAAATATTTTTCGTCTATGGTTGTTTTTATAGACGCTTCTTGATGCTTCTCTGATGTAATGAAACCAAACGTTATATGACGTGTGCTCTTGGGAACAAATATCCTGCTGCATAATCTTACTGCGCTTGTGTTGTCTCTATACAAAGATACTCTCCCAGTGTTGAAGAAAATCTCCTTAGCTGTAGGCTTGTCGCTCATTAAATGGACCAGATAATTTCCAATGATATTCAAAAGTAACAACTGTATGTTAAATGTTCCCAATTGCTCTGGCTCTGGCTCTGGCTCTGGCTCTGGCTCTGGCTTTGTTGTAAGCTCTGGCACCTTGGGGTGAGGTGCTTTTGGCATTCAGGGGTAGTTGACTTAAAATAGAATTACCAGGTTTTGCGACCATGATAAAAAATGTAAGCTTTCTCGGCTACCATACTTGAAATAATAAGTAGAGACAGGAGCGTTCCTGTAACTTATATTTGTTTAGAGAGAGATAATACCAAATTTATCAGAACTTGATTTTCTCCACATTTGTGTGCGGGGCTGGTCCACCAGGGCCTTTAGTGGCTATTACAGTTTACATTTATACTTATCTCTTTTCCCGAATGGCGCATTACTCATCTATGCCATTGGTGTAACTGCTTATATTGACAGATAATCCAACAGGTTGAAAGATATTACGCGATTAAATCATTATGCAATTCAATCATTAGGCAACTAAATCATTATGCAACTAAACTAATCTTGAGCCACGATCATGGATCTACTTGTTATTTGGGATTCGATCGAGCCTTTTTATTCATCTGTCGTTAGCGATCTTGGAAACCCACTGACAAATCATCTATACAATTTAGTTTCAAGGAATGCACTGTGAAATAGGCACCCAAAAACGTTCCAATGGTTATTTGGAATACCCAGTAGATACTACAGAATTCCAGAACATTTTAGTTATTCGCTGAAGTGAAACCCATCCATCATATCATATAGGCGTATGCGCAGATTGAAACCCAATCGCATGATTTGTACAGTCTAGATAAGAATCAGAAACTAGGGATACCGAAGCCCGCGGACAAGTCATAGAACATCTCCAGATTGCTATAGTAATCTGTTATCTGTTTGGATATTTCTATTAGATTCGCATAGAAGTTTCTGGTGCCTTCACATTCGATTATTTGGCACGTTTAGATGAGATTTGGATCGTGATATAAACATTATAAATAGATGTAGAATCAGTTCTACTGAATTTTATTTTTGACGCAAAGTATGTTTGGATTGTAGATAGGCACTATGTAAGTAGTCTCTAACTGTACCAGACTTGACTAGTTGGCCTTGTAGTAAAAAATATAGATGATAAATGTCTACCACTTAATGAAAATCGAAAAGTGTCCGGTAAATTTGACGACTGAAACCTGTAATAGAAAGCATTCATAATATTATAGACGTAGACAGGGGAAACACCAATAGGTATACGTTCAGAAGTTCTGATGGGCTTAAAGTGTACTTATTGTTGTTGTATTAAATTGATGTGTTTGATTTATTGGAAATTAAAGCATATACAGCCATAATCTACTAAATAAATACATCTTCAAATTAACAGATTAGTAGATTAGTTGGAAGATTCGTGCATTGTAAATATCCATGTATATATGAATATACTATATATATATATATAATCCCTTTAAAACGGTGATAAAAATTCCTATTGATTACGATAAAAATAACAGTTAGCTTGTCATTTTATTTAAAGCAAATGTCTATAACACAATTGGCCTTCCTGTTCCTGAATCCCTTTATCCCTTTCCACCGTTGACATATCTTTAATGCCACATATTTTAAACCCTGCTGACACCAAGAAATAACAAAGTGCACATATTATTGGTCTGATTAATTTGATTTGCTGGTCGGTCGTGTTAAGTATTTTATCGCACATGCCATTACGTTTACCAATGAAATTTATTTTACATGGGCTATCTAAAAGAGTACAATAATATTACTCAATTGTCATCATGTATACCCATATACATGCATACATTTATAAATGGATGTAAATACATGACCCATGCCCATATCCTTCTAAGTACTATAATAGTCCCCCATTATCAACACTTATTGCATAGATGATCAGCAAAATATTGTCTGGATTAGATTAAAATAGATAATGTATTTGTTGCTCAAATTCAAATCCGATTGAATCAAATGTTTTAACTTCTATCCAATACTATTGGTCTAGAACTGTACAAAAGAAGTCATGCAATTCGAATCTCTGCTTTTTCGCCATTAATAATCTACAATACTAGTTACTACTTTCCCTTTTGGTGTTTTTTATTATATAATACCACTGCTGTCACGGACTGTCCAAACTACCGTTATAGCATGATTGCCATTTTAAAACCATCTTGATGGAGGGACACACCCCTGTATCGCCAATATCTACTTTCTTTTTAAGGGTTGGTTCCTATTTTCATACATAACCGAATTCCTGTGTAAACCCCTTAATTTGGTAATTTCGGCCAAGGGGAAAGTAGAATTAAACGTACAACGTCGTTGCTCAAAGTACTGCTCACCTTATATATATGTATATATTCTAGGTAGTAAAGCAGTGATAGCGATCAGAGATGATTAGATAAATAAAATGAAACATTTATTAAAAAATATTAGGCTGACAGATTTCAACGCTGGAATTCTTCTATATAATTTAATATATTACAATAGATTATATAAAACCTCGGGAATTTTGTTGTGTGAAAATATTCACGGCCGTAAGGCGCTGCGCCAAGATGCGCAGGGAATTTTCGATCAAGCTATTTTTAGTGGATTGTTATGATAAAAAAAATCACAAATAGGACCACGAGTAATCATAATATCAATGCCCCAATCTGCCCAAGCTTTCACTAAGAAAACAAATCATAGTAGAAAGATTCTCATGGGTAAATAATTCAATTATATAAATAAATACTCAATAAAACTTTATAAAACACGTGTTATTGCATTGTTTGATGATAACATTTTTCTCTTTATCCGTGTTAAATTATCTTTTTGTGGGGTTCGAACCCATAAGATTTTTATCCATATTAATCCAAGAAAACCCAAGAAATATAAGCCGACGAATTGTCGCAAAATAATAGTAACGCTCATTAACCTCACTTCTTAATGAAATCATATTTATAGTTTAAGTTTAACTTCAGTAAATATACAACTATATGCTCTTATAAAAATATATACAAGGACAAACTGAAATAGTAGAGTTGAGGATTAAAAACGAGTTAAAAATTGATTTTACCTGCACTGGTATGGTAGTATGGAACGGAACATTGGCCAATATGCAATTCAATCATAAGTCCGATTGTGTGTAGAGCTAGTATATTCTAGCATAACAAAGAGTATTTAAGGCTTATCGAAACATCATTATTCTAATTATTGTTTTTTTTTTGTTTTTTTTTAGTTTTGTTTTTTCTTCCGTTTATTTTTTTGAAGGGAGCGAGACTTTTTATATTTAATGCATATACATTGAGGCTTAACTGATATATTTCACTTTAAGCTAATACGAGCATATATATATATATTACCGAGTGAATATAATATACTTTTGGATAACGTCAAATATGGCTGCAGTGGCTGCGCTTTTGTCGCCTGTAACTGGCTATCAGTTTCCTACCTCATGCACTATGCTAGAGAATCACGCCATGTATAGCAGAGAAACACTTTCCTCTAGCTATTCACAGTCATATGGTGGTTGCAGTATCACATGCGTACGACTTCCAGAAAAATCAAAGCTTTCCTCTGACAAATATGAGTCGTATAGCCGACGTGCATTGGATGGGAATATTAAAGAAAACAGTATAAACACATATAACCTATATCTGCTTGCTGCCGAAAAGCTAGAGAAAGAAAGCAATATACATATTCCTGAACTACCAGACTGTTCCAAACAGAGGGTTCAGCGCAACAACATGATATTGTACAAAAAGGCGAAAACCATGCGGAAATATAAACCTGTTTTAAACCCTATAAGCGAGAAAGATGAGAAACACGTTGCATCTTTAAAGGTTTTCCTACGAGAACTGCGACGGCCAACGGTTGATTTTGGTACTTCTGCCACTAGAGGTCTTAATGCCTTGAAGGCATTTTCTTCGGTTTAGTAGTAGTATTTTTGTTTGGTTTATTCGCTTATTTTTTTATTATTATTTTTTGATGGTGGTACACTTTACTCTATAACCCACCGGACCTAATATGTCCTACAACTACTAAATTTAGTTTAGGCTAGTTATTCTATTAGCCTATCATGTAAGTAAGTATGCAAGAAAAAAGCATAACTATATATATACGAGCATGAAACAAAAATAATCCAACGCAGGTGATATTTTGTTTTCAAAAACAAAATACTATTCCACTTTCCGAAGTCTTGAATTGTATGGATTATGTAAATAAAAAAAACTATTTTCTTGATTTCTACGCCGTTTCACAGGGGTTCCCGGACATTATTCGACATACAATAATGGAAATTTTGGGATTTGGCGGATTATTTCCGGGAAACCCTATAATTAGACTTTCTTTATCTTACGTACTTCCACCAATTATGTATACAAATAAACGAAAAAGGTTATAAGTAACATTAAATAAGTGGTTTATAATTTAAAATAAGTTTTAATGTTCGAAGATATTTTGGGCATTAATCAGCATAGATAGCCATATATGGCTATAAATAAGATTACACAAGTAGCTCATAATTTAAAAAACGTTTTAAAAAGTGTTAAGGCAATGATAAAGCACTTTTAAAGATTGGATGTCATAGAAGAGAATTACAGAATGTTTGGTGTATATGTACGTACATGACTATTATAATGGAGACTTATTAAGCTTTATTATAAACAGCCTGTTATATTATATAAACTGTGCATGTATAGGAACATGACGAGAAAGCACCATCAAATATTATATATAAAATAGTATTGTACTGCAACGTTAGCAACTTGGAGACATTTTGTATTGGAGAGAGACTAAGAAGTAGCATACTAACATTACTTGATAGGGACATAGGTAAAAATATAACCAAGGTTTATACAAAACACCTGTAACCATAATAAAAAATTGAAGAATCTGTCTAATACAATAATACAACCGAGGGATTATTATGAAGGCTTCCATTGTTTTCTTGTTTGCATTATGTACCCTGCTTTTGGTAAGGTCACTTGCTAATATTTAGTTTCATTTTCCATTTTGAATTTTGTATAATGTTATGAGACGATGAATAATCTTTCATTTTTTCATGTTTTAATTAAAACAATAAAGAAGACCATGTAAGAGAAAGGAACTATAGAAGTTATTGCATGTGTTCGTCTGTGATTGATCTTTTAAGTAGTTGTGAGCTAATACTTGGAGAAAGATACATGTATACATTTTTATTGTGTTGTACAGTGTAGTATATATTGTGTTATAGCATATTCTATTATACACACATACATGCATACATACATACATACATATACACACATATACCTACCTACCTACTATACTTATACTTGCAGAGTTCGAGCGTGTGTATACAGATTTTTTTGCATGATGTTTATAAGAAACTTCCATGAAATTTTAGTTTGTCACAAAAGATGCGCCCTACTGATAGTAATTGAAGTCTGATAACCGACAACCTCCAAGGAATATGATGTTGTTTGCTTACAGTTAGCTAATAGAGTTTATATTTGCAATGTAACATGCATTATAGTATAATAGAGATATACATCTTTAGAATATTAATATATATATATATATATATTATCATACATGCATACGTGAATAAACACATCTATTCTTGTATATATAAGATATATTCTACAGCAGCAATATAAACGCAACCTTTTATCCTGTAGATGTACATTAGACAAGATTAAACTATTCCTATACTGGCTTGTACACAACATAAATATTATTTCTTTCCTATCTATTGATTTTTTATTACGTATATTATTGCTTCGTTTTATTATAGACTAATACTTTTACCTATTTCTATTATTTATAGTTGGATATTTGGAGATATTCGATTAGTAAGTCAGTTATTATTTTATAAAAATACCAGTCGGTTGGTTTGTTATAGAGTGTGTGAGATATAGGATAGAAGTAGGATGGAAGAAAGAGAGGAGGAGAGAGAGAGAAAAAGAGAAAAAGGTAGATACAGAAAATACCAAAGGCAACTAACTACCTAATAAGTCTAATAACCTCTTCTTCCCTGCACATACCATGACCCAATCAATGACCTCCAATACAGCCCATCACAGGGAAGGCTGGGTGCCTATTGGACATGGTATGGCAGGCCGTTGAGCTTGTGCAGGATAATACTGAAGAGATAGTGGACGCAGTTATGACGCTAGGGTCCTCTTTATTGGATATGACCGGGGTAACCATGGCAACACAGACTGGGAAATACCAGCAGTTATTGGAGACCTATTTAAAGAGTATTCATCTGAATAAATTTATTAATAAAGATGAAATAATGGTAGGTGAGGGAAGAAAAAGAGGGAGGTATGAGAGGGTAGTTTAATACAACATAATACCATGTAATACAGTATAATATAATACAACATAATACCATGTAATACAGTATAATATAATACAACATAATACCATGTAATACAG
>NAOQ01000510.1:0-10822 GCA_002751075.1 Ichthyophonus hoferi
TCACATATTATATCGTCTAGATTATAGATCATGTGTTTACTGTGTTCATAATTTGTCAAACATGAAGACACGTTGTTATCAAAGTTTCCAGAAAATTAAGATCATAATGAAGCTAAAGTTGACCACAAAGCTATTGATGTAAAATAAAGTTTGAGTTCTCTTGTATCTATGATACATTTATATATTTAATTATACTTTACCCACATTCTACACAGAGGTTACCCACTTGATCACTCTAGTCTTCAAAGTATAAATACTAATAAGCCTTGCCTACAAATAATTGAAGGATAGATAAAGTAGCCAATAGATAACCTGATATGAGGATAGCTCTCAGCAGTTAATATAATAAAAACAAACCCAATTATTAGCTTAAAATTACAACAACAAACAGTAATATATACAAATTAGAGTATATAGTTTTCTACTTCTAAGTAAGTTAATAAGCGTGTATATTAACTTAATATCACCAGTAGGAATACCGATAACTAAAAAAATAGAGTGAATTAATGTTTCAATTTACAACTGATGAGCTTGTGTCTGAATAAATCAGGAACAGTATATAATAGAGAGTATATAAAAAGTTAAGCTACGTAGGATTCTTATTGGTTGGCTTATTATTTATAGTAAACTGAACATAAAATTATCTGTGGTAGCATTCTGTATGTTCTAAACATGCAAGCCTGATTAGAGACAAGGAGATTCCTAAATAAACTAAATGATATGGTTGTGCCTGATCTACCAGCATCAAAATTATTACTTCAATATTATCATTCTTGAACAATTGATTACCAACTCGGATTGCAAGACGAAGAAACTACAATGCTCATATATCCATCTGAACCAGGCGTACATTCTAGTGAGCCAGATTTGCTAATTTCAGGAAAAGACGATTGTCAACGGCAAAATTATAACAACCTATACAGAGACGGCGAGGCCCCACGATAAAAACTTCTTTTTTTTTGGTTTAACAAGAAGATAACCAGGGGTGAGATCAATATCGTAATAATATGTATGTGTTAAAATTTACAAAGTTTATTAATTAAAATATAAATAATTCCTATCGATTTCTCTTTTTATTCACCTCTAATATTGTTAATAATATAACTTACATTTTCATATTATTTTTATTACCCAATAAAGTAAAGTAAAATTTTAGTCTGCATCAACTGGAGAACGCAGGTAAGGCGGATGTTTTTTAAGAAATCAAAAATTGGAATTATCTCTATTGAGTTGGCATTTCTTCCAATAGAACGAGAAAACTCTATTATTATAGGAGTTGGTATTTCCTCTGGTTGAATAAGAAAGCTCGTTTATTATATAATAACTGAAATCTGACCGACTGTACACGTTTTTTTTGGCTGGTTGATTTAATTTGTATTCCTTCATATATTCGTCTCATAAAGACTAATCACCGTGCTTACACTTAATTAGCATCCTGGGAGCAATCTAAACCCGATAAGACTAAAATATTTTAAATTCATAATTATTATTAGAAATGAAAAAAAGATTGTCTGTATTTTTACATTAAAAAATAGAGTGGGAAAATGAAAATGAAATAATCTCCAAGAATCCAACTCAAATAGATTGAGTGGTACATGTTTCCAACTTCGTCCATACAGTGTTTATCAACTTAGTTGCATACTATTTAAGATAAATACCATTTCATTGTTTGCACCGGAATTATTAATTACCTTCCATGCGCCTAATTTGATCTATAGCTTGGTATCAGTGTATCATTAGTCATTAATCAAAAAAATGGTACTATACGCGGGTGCAGTATTTAAGTGATGAAAGAAGTCAGACATAGCATTCAAAACACACGTTGTGTATTATTAAATAATTGTTCTGTGTATACACTTAATTAACTGTTGGCTCAACCTAATTTTTAAGAATGTTGTCTAAAATTGTCGTGGTAGCCAATTTACTAATGCTCGCCAAAGGATTTATTGAAGTACCGCCCTTCAAGTTATCGCATTTGTCGAAAAATGTTCTCAATTCGGTTAACCGGCGCAGCTTTCACTCACAACCTCTACCCATAACCCTTTTTGAAGGTCTATATACAGATTTCAGGGTGTATCTGGCTCGGGTAGGTGATTAAGAAATGCACCTGTAGGCTCTACATGTACAGTTATGGCACAAATACATCTTTGCACCATCCTGCTTTCCTTATCTGTCTGCATATACTTATTTTCCACAATTTTTCTCATTTGCATTTATTTTGTTTTAAGTTAATGTTTGTATACAATTTACGTCCATACACTATCAATGTAAGTATATATAATATAATTAAATATTAATTACTGTTATTACAGTGTTAACCAAAATTAACACCCGTAGTTGGCGATAGTCTTTTCCTGAAATTAACAAATCTGGCTCACTCTAGAATGTAAGGCTGGTTCAGATGGATATATGAGCATTGTAGTTTCTTCGTCTTGCAATCTGAGTTGGTAATCAATTGTTCTAGAATAATAATATTGAAGTAGTAATTTTAATGCTGGTAGATCAGGCACAACCATATCATTTAGTTTATTTGGGTATCTCCTTGTCTCTAATCAGGCTTGCATGTTTAAAACATAAAGAATGCTACTACAGATAATTTTATGTTCAGTTTACTACAAATAATAAGCCAACCAATAAGAATCCCACATAGCTTAACTTTTTATATACTCTCTATTATAGTTAAGATTCTTAGAATTTAAGGTAGACCTGTTTGTTAAGCAATAAACATGAATGGGCATACACAAAGTACTTACCGTTCAGTCAATGATTCTACTCATAGAAAAAAGGTTAGCTATACAAGACCCAGTAGTCATTACTACAAAGTATTACATCAATACTTAAAAACAAATGAGCTTTCACTAAGACGCACCCCTAAAAGAAATAAAACCTATTGACCTGGGACTAACATATACTTGGAAGCCTCTAATAGCCAGACAAATATTATTTTTAGAAAATTTACATTCAAGACATTTACATTTCAACACCACTACCGGACTAACCAGTCTAAGTGCAGGATTTCTGTTGATTAACAGAAAACAGAACAAGGGACTGTGCTTTTCACTAGACAATAAAGACGCCCTTAACCTAGACAACATATCACAAAGCCTATATCGAGAAAGAATGCTGACACCTTGAGAAAGAAATTTTTATCTGTTAACTTCAATAGAGAGATATTTGTTATTTACCCAATTTCTAATAAATAGTATAATTTATATCGGGAATAAACTTGTGTTGATGTTACTGAGTTCCACTTAGTAGTTTGTTTTAGGTAATGTGCAGGCTATAGTTTTTGTAAGCTGCTCCTCAGTCTCATGTTGTTGACATAAAGATATAGAAGCCTTTAGCTTCCCACTTGGCAATGTGATATAAATGTAGAAACTTTAATCTAATTGTGGCTCTGTATATATGGCTATGGTATTGTTACTATCAGAAGAAGAATCATCAGACTCAACTAGTTGGCCTTCTAGTAAAGTATCTGGATTGTTTACTTCAACTTCTTTAGCAATAATGAACATAATAAGAAAAACATACAGAACAAACATTGGATTTCAGTATATGATTTTTTATTACTAGTACAATATATATATATTCATTTGATTAAGCAGTAACTTTTATTATTGTGTGAAGGCTTTTATCTATACTTTTTTTACTCAAAACCTAATTTTTGAATAAATCCGTTCTAATGAATATGAACTAGCTAAATAGCCTATGTTTAAAGATCTAGTTGACTTTTGAATGCTAAAAACACCTGTTGCATTGAATCTAACCAGACTAAGCACTAACTTATCAATACTCATATATTATTTGATTGGTTGTAGACAATTAGTGGCAGTTAGTTTATGAGCTGATTGAATTATCAGTTTTGTAGCACCAAGCTCTGAACCAATAAGAAACATCAATCTATTATAAGGAATCCTTATAAAACTTAACTAGGAGGTAGCATTGTTTTTTTCTAGCAATAAGTGAATATAATAACAATAAGTAAAAGAATGTACTGTAAAGGTGCAATGAACACTTTGGTTTTAACACTCCCTCTTAGCCTGATATCAGTCAATGCTACTATGGCTACAAAAGAAAAAATATATCTATCTGGACATAAGCCTCAACAAACTTTTGGCCACTTAATAAGCCGGGTTAACCATGGCTTTTTACAAAGAATTTACTGTCTGTATTTGTGTTGTATCCTTTTATTATGCTCTCCTAATTTTCTATTGCCTTCCTTATGTACCAGTACTCACTTTGATGTATCTGGCTTACCTACAAAAACAGACCTTATTGTACAGTCGCAGGGCACTCTCATTGTCCCCATGTATGAAAACTGACTGACAGTCGATCCCTAGGTAATCTAACAATGATGTAATGTGTAATGATGCTGAGGGTAATAAACTCACTCACAATAAACTTTGGGCCAATACCCATTGTTTCTTGCTGAGCCAGTCCACTAGCCCACTTGCAAAGGAAATAGTATATCCTGATATATCTTTTGCATCAGTCAGGCTGACACTGAAATCCACATCACTGAATGTCAACAGTTTGAGTGATCCTTTGGTATACAGAAATTTATTGCCCTTGCTGGTATTGAAGTACCCCCAGAATGTGCGCAGATATGTCCCAATGATTCTTATTGAGCTGTGATCCAAATTTGGTAAGAAAACTTAGAGTAAATTGGATAATAGCTTACTAATATCAATTTTCATAACCATAGTAGGCAAATAATAACCTTCTGGTATGCCATGACATAACATGATTCTTTCCTGATTAAGTCACTTGTTACTGATTTTATGTGTTTGGGCAGGATTAGGTTGTATATTACATTTCCATTGTCCTGGCCATATGAAACTGTCAGCTCTTGGATCTAACCACGTTGGGAAATATTGATGCTGCCATTAGACATTTGATTAATCATGGTTGATGGAATGTAACTGGACCATTGGTGCTGCAGGAAAACTTCTTCTGAACCACTTTCAAAATTGTTTTCTCTCTCAGGCGCGAAAGGATCGTCTGCAGGGTCCTGAGTACTGTTGGATGGAGGTTTGTGGAAAAAGATTAGGAGTTGATGTGGATGAGATGGTTGTTGACTGCGTCAGCACTCCCTCTAAATTCAATGGTTTTTCTAAGGATATGGTTTGTAAATTATCGCCGATAATGTCATCAATCAAAAACAGATCTTGTAATTCTGAAAATTTTCTTAGTTTTGGAAAAGAAAAAAATCATACCCGTGAAAAATGGCATTTTAGCGAATGGAGACTGAAGTGGTTGCGTGGCACTTCCCAATGGGTGGATGGACATTGTAAGTGGCTTTCTGTTTGATGAAGTTTGCGTTGTAT
This sequence comes from Ichthyophonus hoferi, assembly GCA_002751075.1. Classification (NCBI taxonomy): domain Eukaryota; class Ichthyosporea; order Ichthyophonida; family Ichthyophonidae; genus Ichthyophonus; species Ichthyophonus hoferi. The sequence continues at coordinate 5,328 of NAOQ01000510.1, forward strand.
TAGGCTAGAGTAAGCTGTATTACTGTCATTGCATGGGACCTGTTGGGTGGAAAATATTTGTATTTCAATAGGCAAGTCTCAACACTGATTGGTTTTCATATGAGGAGAAGGCTACTATTGACTGAAATTTATAGCTAGATTATCATATAAAATAACTGTGGTACCTTGGATATAAAGAGAGAGGATGTAGAACAAGTTGAACACAGTTGTACTGGTGTAAGAAATGTCTTGGACTACCACAATATGTGTGATGCCCCCTACCATAGGCCCAAAATTACTGGTTTTTTAAAGGGTATCTGTAACAGATTCTCCTATGCCCATTCTGATGTCAACATGAATAGGGGTGAGTTTTCAGAATGTACGGTAGTTGCCACAAATATGAAGGGTGGCACCACGGTCTATGATGAAAGCATTTGTAGAAATAGCATGATGCCTTAGGAAAAGGGAATATAGCAACCTAGCAAAATTGTTTGTAGCATTGCCATGTTGATTGATGTTGAGCAATATATAAAGCCCTTTAGCTATATGGATAACGCTTGCCAAGGATGTGTTCTTTTTCCTTGGGATGAATGTCTTCATAAAATTGGGTCCCTGGGAAATCTTAGAGTGTTCATGAGAAGCACGATTGATATTTAGATAGCCAGAATGGAACTCACGTAGTGGAGCAAGAAGCGATTCTCTAGTTTCTAACCTACCTATATTTGGGTTATTTTCTCTTGACCACTGGTTGTGAGAGTTTTAATGTGGAGCATGTGATGTGGCTAAGAAAGAAACATCCAAATAGAAACATGCTGGAAACTAGGGTATCACTTCCTGCTCCATCATGAAAGTTCCAATCATACTTTTCCGATATTGGCAAAGCATCTCATGAAAGCTTTAAAATTCCTAAGAGGCCCAACTTCAGGAAAACGTGCATCCCAAGCAAAAATAAATTATCCTGGGTGAGTGTTACTTGTGTAGCTGAAGGGCCAAATGTAATGTTTAACACTAACCAAAATATCAATGTCACAGGCAACTTTGCTATGTTGCTACATGCCCTCTCCCCAGGGCATCATGTTATTCCTACAAATGCTGATATCATTAAAAATGGCATCTGTCTCCATACTTGTGAAAACTGCTGCACATTATGAGATTTCACCCCTACTCATGCTGTCATTACAATGTGTACAGACAAAACTGTCAGAGCTACCTTTCAAGAAACCAATGATTTTAGGGCTATGGTTGGGTACATCACATATTTTGGTAGTCCAAGACATTTCTTACAGCGGTGCAACTATGTTAAACCTACTCTCCATCCCATCCCTTCTTGGCTGGGGGGTCACAACCACCCTCTACATTGATCTAGTTATAACTGCAATTAATGGTGGTCTTCTCCTCATAAGAAAACTATTCTGTGTTGATATCTACCTATTGAATGCAAATATTTTTCTCCCCAAACAGGCTCCATGTAATGACAATTATATAGCCTACTTTACACTGCTACAACACCAAATTTATCAAACAAGAGATCACCTCCAGTGTTCATCCACATATGGGGATGCCTCATGCAACTACCACAGTTTCTATCAGTCATAGCATCATTTTTCATAAAAACCTTTTCCTTTTTAAAAATGAAGAAAAAACTTCTTCTTCAAAATTGCAAGATCTGTTTGCGATTGATAACATTATCAACAATGATTCATAAATTACATTTTCAGAAGGGACATTAAATTTAGAGGTGGTTCTGATGCCGTCAACAACCATCTCATTCACATCAATTCCTAATCTTCCCCAACAAACCTCCATCCAACAGTACTCAGGACCCTGTAAACGACCTTTCCAGGCCTGAGAAAGAAAGTGTTACAAGACCGTTAAATAGGATAGAACACCTAGTTCAGCCGATTAGTTGGCTACAAGTAGATCATGAACTGATCAATCCAATATTAGCTTTGACGTTCTCAATCAGCTGAGATGATTTGTCAGTATCACAATGTGAACATTTGTCCTAATGAGGTAATTGACTAACCAGACAAACCCAATGAGCTTCATTGGTTTTCTGTAAATTGTATTAGTCAATATGATTCTTTATTCACATCAAGGGACACTGCCACTTTGATATTCGCGATAAACGTATGTTGCAGAAAGTACGGAAATAAACCAATAAAGGAGCCCCGCTCACACATGTGCGGTAACAGTAAAAAATAAAAATACAAAGGCACTCGTAGCACACAAAACTCTGCATTTAATATTATGTATGTAATAATCGTGTCGTTATTTTAATAGCTAGTCTGCCGTTGTCACTTGCAACAATAATCAGTGTTCAAACCTCTCGCTAGTTTAGAAGTCAGAGAACTGCCTACTATTACTATACCTTTTAATCTTCAAAATAGGAATTTTAAGCTTCAGTATGTGAATCATCAGAATATTCAATAAAAACCAAAAACAAATGTAAGATAAAAACAATAAGGTCACCCAATATTTAATTAAAAACTAACAAGTTATAAAGATTAATTTTAATTTATATTATTGACTTAATTTTGTTTTTCAAAGCTAAAACTTTATCCTATCCTTTTTTTTCCCGGTTTTTTATTGAATATTTTGATGATTCAGATTGAAATTTCAAATTAGTATTTTGAAAATTAAAAAGTATAGCATTAAATAGTGATAATGGTTATTATTTATGTCATAATATAGCACTCCTTACTAATCGATCTCATTGTACAATTTTCACTTTAACACCTAAGCGAATCAAAGCATTGATTACTTCTGAATTAGAAGAAGGGTATAATTATTACAGCCGATTACCTGTAGAGTTAGTATATGCGCCCTCTGTAGAACCTCCACCACAAACCACTGCGTCTTAAGGACAGATCAGATCAACTGGCTATTAATATACGTAAACCAATGAGAGATCTCGAAGACTGTGGACAAGTCGCTAGAACATAGAAAGTATTGCAAGATCGTTAACTCTATGGCGAATTAACTAATGTGCCATATATGGAAACTCTCGCATAACCTTATCAAGATAGAATCAGACATCCCTAGTGGGTCTCTATGACCTTTCATGAGTTGTATTAGCCAATACAAATATTTTATGATTAGCTTCATTTTCAGTTATTGAACCCAGTTACATTGGCGTTAACCAAAAGTTAGCACTGGCGATAAAACGCAGTATAAAAGAAAAGAAAAGTCATTCATAAGGCTTCCCCGCTCACACATACGCGGTATCAATAGCAAAATACAATGTTCTCGTAAACGCACACAAAAATACTTCGCATTTAATTATATATATATATAATATATACATCGTTATTGTAATGTCTCTGGCTCTCGTATACGATAATCAGTGTCTAGATCGATCACATTGTGCGATCTCCACATTTGCACTCAAGCACATCAAGGCATCTATCCCTTCTAAATTAGAACATAGATATATTTACTACAGCCAGTTACCTAGAGAGTCTGTATATGGGCCTTCAGTATAACCTCTAGCACAACAATCGAGTCTTAAAGATAATTTTGATCACGCAACTATCACTTACACTGGTCAAACAACAATAATCACTACCAGTTATACAATTGGAAATTCCGACAGCTGTGTACAGGTTGATAGAACTGACGTAGATTCTGATAGAAGACAATTTTTAAAGTAGACTAGAAAAAAAATTTCTGCAGCACCAATGCTCTAAGTGCATTCCAACAGCTATGATACCAAAACCCTAATACATAACCCCTTTTTGTATCATTTCTAAGTTAGTTGTAGTACAATTTGTTAGAATCTTCAAATAATGCATATAGTGTGTCTTTATTTTATTATTCACCAATTAGGAAGTTAATAAATACATATTACACATACTCAAATAAATCTTTGTTATTTTTATTTTTGACATTACCTCTGAGTAAGCCAAGGATGCATTTCTATGTGCTTCATACATGTGAGTAGTTGATGCAAATAATTGTCAAAGCAACCTAATGTAAGCTAGAAATGTGAGTGATCACTATATATATAAATGTGTGTGTGATGAACATATTAAGATTAATTCATTGGTTAAGGTTATATTTAATCAATATAAATGGATTAAAATGTTGATATAAATTGATCAATGACCAATACATGATCCATGTATCCAATCAGGTAAAGAGAGGAAATGGCACTAAAACCTATCCCATAATTGGCAACCACTTTTTTATCAATTAAAGAATTTAATTTTCACATAGTGAAAGCATACTCAGTCCATATTTCAATTGGATAAATATTTTGTTTATTTTCTCTGTAATTATTGTCATAGATTGATTATTATTACTGATAATCATACTACATTATTTTTCAAACGTTAGGACATCAGCACATCAACATTGTCAAGTGTACTTGGTCCTCTCTACACCATGTCCCTGCAGTAACACATTGACCAATTCAAGTTGTGTGTATTATGATTCAGTAATCATATTCGGTTTCAATACATTAAAATTGACTGGTGCTATTGGTCCCTTATGCAACGGAATTGCCAACGCAAGGGCCATTTCAAGTAGTTTATTATTGACTTTCTTGTTTATTTCTTTTGTTTTTTTTTTAAGGTATTTCTTAAGGTATTTGTAATGCGTCAATTACAATACTACATACCAGAATAATATGACGGATAGCAGATAATATCTTATTATCTTAGTTGGACTATCAACATCAAAATAATACGTATAATTTGCAGAAAATTAAACATTGTGATCTGGTTGATAATATGGTCATTACAAATTTGTTTACCTATCACTGTAAAATTTCCAAGTCAAATGATATATGGGGATGCAGTTTACGTATTGTTCAAATGCAATGAATACAACATGAGACCAGGCAATTACATTTTATGTATATATAATAAAATTGTGTTTAATCTGTAAAAATTAAAATAATAAATTGTCATCAATAGTTATAGCCATTTTAATTGTAATAATGACTAAATGGTTGGTACCATAAATGTATCACAATATTTGCTAATAAATTTTCAAGAGAGTACAGGCACTGATACGTGTGGTCCAAGAGTGTATGTTAAAACAGGAATATTTAATTAAATTAGGTATTTCTTTATATAACTATAAGCCTTCAATATTATTAACAATTATTATTACATAAGTAGCCTGGAAAAATAGCTAGTGCAATCTGTTGGTGCTAAACGGCAATCCAAGTTGATTTATTAAAAGTGAAACCGCCAATGGTAGAGATTCTGCAACTATATAATAACCCATCTCAGATCATATGTTTTAAGGTGCAGATAACATCTTGCTTAGGCATCCTGCCTAAGCCAACTCCTGCTAATCTGTTTAATAATAAAAAAAAGTGTCTTAATATATCTGTACTCCGTCTACACAAAGGGACCCGTTAAAACGCCTCTTAATTTGGTATTCTCTATCCTTCTAAAGAAATATATGTCACAGGAACGCTCCTGTCTATACTTATGATTCTCAACATGGTAGCAGAAAAAGCTTAAATGGCTTAGCATAACCACAAAACCTAATAATTTTACTGA
>NAOQ01000510.1:11130-51110 GCA_002751075.1 Ichthyophonus hoferi
ATATATCTGTACTCCGTCTACACAAAGGGACCCGTTAAAACGCCTCTTAATTTGGTATTCTCTATCCTTCTAAAGAAATATATGTCACAGGAACGCTCCTGTCTATACTTATGATTCTCAACATGGTAGCAGAAAAAGCTTAAATGGCTTAGCATAACCACAAAACCTAATAATTTTATCAAGTCAACGATCCAAGAATGCTGCATACACTTCACCCCAACCCTGCATCCATTCACTGACCTCTACATATGGAGACTCGATTTTGTTACACCTACACACTGGCTTCAAATCTGCATTTGAACTATGAGCATTTCCAGTATCAAAGTGATACCAAGGTAGCGTGCAAACCAAATGGGCAACACCCATATTTCACCTCAGCCGTCAGATGCCAGGGCCTACAAAAGAGCCAGAACCAGAGCCTACAACAGAACCAGAGCTAGAGCCAGAGCTAAAGCCAGGGCCAGCAGAAGCATTGAACATACTGTTTGGTGACCTGCCTTCCGCTTTTTTATTATTACCTTGGGTACTATGTCACTGTCACTTCTGAATGTTCTCAGGAATTACATAGCTCATTTAGTGAGCGACAAACCGACAGCTAAGTAGTTACTCTGTTAAGGTTCTTTTTATATTTTTTATGTTTTAGGTGAAATAATCCGCCTAGGCTAACGGGAGTGTTAAAACTGGAATATTTAATATTTAATTAATTTGGGTATTTTTATATATAACCATAAGCATTTAATACTATTAGCAATTATTATTACATAAGTAGGTAGCCTGGGAAAATAGCTAGTGCAATCTGTTAAGGCTAAACGGCCATCCAAGTTGATCTATTAAATTGAACCAGCCAATGGTAGAGATTGTACATACATAATAAGCCATTTCAGATCATATGTTTTGGGGTCCAGATAGCATATTGCTTAGGCATCCTGCCTAAGGCAGGCCCTGCTGATTTGTTTAATGATAAAAATATCCTTTAGCATATATGTACTCTGTAGGCAAAGGGACCTGTTAAAAAGCCCCCTAATTCGGTATCCTTTGTCCTTCTAAAGGAATATAGGCCACTGGAACACTCCTGCCTCTACTTATTATTCCCAACAGTATATTTACTGATATGACACTCCAAGTCTATATACTTTGATTTTTTTAAGAATTTTGCTGCGATTATTATTTTTTATTGGGCATTGCAATCACAAAAGATCACGTTATTCATTACAATCCCTGATTACATTGTACGATTCCATGTTTCTCAAGGACCCTACGATTCCAGAGCGCAAAGAGCCTCTAGATTTATAACTCACTTGGTACCCTAACATAGTATACATCATAGCTATTATATATTATTATTATTATTATTATTATAAAATATACAGTTTTTGCATTCACACAAGTTAATAGGTAGGCATATTAACTTGAATAACTTTGTTAGTAATATCGTTATCAGCGGAAACAAAATATATCAGCGCATCGCTAGATGACCGATGACCATGAACCTGAATGAATCAGGGGCATTATAGAACATACATTACATAAAAAGGTTTTTTATACTGAGCTTAAGCAATTGATCTCTCACCCATTGCAAATATAAAAGAAAAATGCATGTGCTAGTACTCTTTACGGTTCTAAACACAGCAGCAATTAGAGACTACAAAATACCCAAATAAACCACTTGAATAGTATGCGCCCGATGGTAAGAGCAACCAACTTTCTTACTTCAGCAATATTTCAACTTTAGCCAATTGATTATGTTCCAATAATCTACAGAAAATAAGGAAAAAACACACTGATATATTCATTTGAACCAAGCCTTCATTCCGGTTTAGTCGGAATTGCCGACTAAGATATCTTCTTTCTCCGTAGATTCTTCCGAGTCCCCGAGAACATGCACACATCTAAACCCAGACGATATTGTTTTCATTAACTTCTTAATTACAGAAGCCAATCCAGGGACAGGAGAGATTCACACAACCTCTGACCTGGACTTAACTTTTAAATATGCCTTATAGGCATAAAGTAGAAAACTAACTTCGTTCAAATCGCAATAAATTTGAATTATAATCTTAATTAAATAAAAAATAATAATAATGACTTCTCCTAATAAGGTCCGGCGGTCGCGTTCTCATCCGGGTTGAAGTAGTTAAGGGTTTTAAACTCATTTTTCAGGCTCTTCTTAACTTCCCATAGTTAAAACCTTTACAAGGACTACACATCTTCTGCAGCGTTGACACTGTAGGGGCAGGTTGGATGCATGACTTGGGTGGGGCTCAGCTGCGAATCTTTTTATCCGATTTGTTGGAGCACACATTTTAAGCCCAATATGGATATGGTAATAACTCTCTTCGTTTAGTTAGATTTTACAAAAGAAGAAAAAGTGTCTCATTGTAAGGTTCCATTTCTTAACCGAATCCTGTTAGAATTCAATCGTTAAAAAAGCAGATATTGCTATTTTTATTCAATCTAGCAAGGTATATCTCAACAATCAAGATTCAAAGCGTGCACAATCCGGAACAAATTAAACCCCCTAGAGTTGCCATCTCATTGTAACGTATGCGTCTATTTATGGCAATGACTAATAGCCAATGCAAAGCGAGATCTATAGCCCTCAACAATGTAACTTTTTTTATCTTTACCTTCACATATTACGCACCCTGTTCTATCAGTATATTTCCAAAATTTAATCCGAATGCAACCACGTTCGTATCGATATATATATCAATGTTTCTTAGAGATCGCGTATACTGAAAATAGTTATAATTAATATTACTGTCATATATGTATATTTGAGTCATAGTAGCGTAAAAATCCGGGCCTTTAGTTGAAACTGGTCATTTATACCGGTGATGGTAATGAAACACCCAGTATTAGAATCCTCAATATTCACATATCGAAGGTAAATTGTTGGTTGTATTGTTCGGTTCAAAGGCCAATAACTGCCTCTTGCATAATAAATCCATCCAAAAATACCCATATTTCTTTACGGCACAATTGAATCAAGAAACAGTTGTAAATTAATTCCACAGATTTAAGAGAAAATAACCGATCATGGTTTTCTTTAAGTTGATCAATTATATAATAATATAATGTATTGTATTATATCGCATTTCATTCTAATATATTGGATAAATATCACCAGTCATTTCTTGTGAAAGGGGTCAAGAAACTATTTTTAGACTTTGATTTTCATGTTTAAGTTTAAGCCGAGAAGCCCATTGGACCAGTTTAATGCTCCAATCCCCGCACCCCCGTTTACGTTATCTTGTGACAAACTATTCCATCAAATAGCAGAAGGGAATGCATGCATGCCGGAGCTCTAATCAATTTTGTGTGTTTATCAAAATACGCTCCTTTCAAACGAGTTAATTATTGTTATTAAAGTGTAACAATAATTAATTTTTTAATTTTATCCTCAAGTAATGTTATCTTCCAATATAATTTTATAATTTGGTGGCATCGAAATTGATCTAACATAATTTTATTGATTCGCAGCCATGAAGTGTCCATTCTATGTTTGCACTAATAAGATATTCCCTTAAAAGCAGTGGCGCCCACGGACTGGTAGATCCACCCGTACTCAGGCATGGGTTTTAAAACAACCATTTAAAATTAAAAAATGATATTATTGGAGGATATACTAGATCAATTACTCAAAATAATTACATTACATTAAAACGCAATACTTTATTGTCAGATACCAGTGCTTCTAGAATGTGAACTGTATATGTGGGTTGTATGCACCAAAGTAGTTAAAAGCGATCGTTATTTCTCATCAATCAGTAGTACTATCACTAGGGTAGTATACGTGAACGTTTTATATCTAGGTTGAAAGGTTTTTATTTTTACATATAATCTTACATATATTCTTCGTGAGATATCAATAAAGCTGTTTAACTTTTCTAAAACTATACATCTATACACCTAATTCTGAATTATATGGCATAAACCATAATCATGCGGGACGTACATGTTCGGGGTGTTACTACACTTTGGTGCCTACCGCAGCAGCCTAATAAAGGACTACAGGTAGCTTTAGATGACACACCTCCCCACCTCATTTATACCTCTCTAAAACCAAAACCTGCTTTAGCTAGTCATATTTTGTCTTACAACATAAAGAAGACAGTGCCACCTTCGGCCCCTTTAAAAGAGGAGGTCGCAGTAGGCGTGGTTCAGGCCCTCACAGCTCCACTTGTTGCTGCCATGAAGGCTGAGAATGTCGCAACGACAATGTTTTGGAATGTTGTTGCTAAGGTGAAGACAAGTCTTTCAGCTATGATACCGTTGACTGTAACTGTCACGTTCAGAAAAGCAGGTGAGTTTACTTTACTGCAATGGTTAGTTTGAGAATTAGGAGTTTTATATTTGGGGAAATACAAGCGCTGTGTATTCTCTTGTGTGCTGTGCCATAACTAAGATGAAAAGTATCAAAGGGGTTATGCTTTTAACCGTATAGAAATAGGCCTTGTCAACAAACCAAGGATATTTTCAACGTTAATTCCTATGTAAATACTGGAGGTCCCGCTCACTTCTATTGTCTTTACCTAATATTGACATGTTTCCTATCGTGTGATCAAATAGAGGCCTATAGCTCGGCCAAAGGATACGAGATAGTTTTGTTAAATGTTTTGCTTTTTTTTCTAGTATTTTGTAGAAATTAAAACATGTGTGGTTATTATAGTATGAGTTTCTTGGTCGACATAGAGCAAATAATGTTGTGTATTGGCATTATGCCCGTGTTGCATTGATTATTTTTAACCCATTTATGAGTGAGTATATCATATGTGTTCTTTTGTGGCCTACATGATACTTTCCCCTGCCCACCCCTTCCTTATTTCCTACCTTTTTTTATTTATTAATTTCAACCTAGTATTGATCCTACACGGTACCTTGGGTGGTAGTTCAGCGTTCTCTTTTTAGTCGTTAACTTTTTTATTAATTGGTCCCTCTTTTTATTTTATATTCGTTATATTGTCTTACGTCATACCAATCCATAGATCCTACACCCCCACCTGTAGACCCTGTAGTATGCGAGAAAGTGGTGCCTCCAGCCAATACAACCACACCCTCTATCTCATCTCCTGCGGCTTTACGCCCTGAAGATAGAGAACAGGAGATTCTCAAGCAGCTATGTACTAAGGCGTCATCCGACCAGCCTCTTATATTCTCTGCCCGTAGTATTGAAAGCTATGTGGCTGCACGAAAGGCCAGCGAAGAAGAGAGCCATAGTCTTCCATTACGACAGCCATGGGGGGTGGGGTTTAACTTGACTCCACTCGTACAAGGCTTTGTACGGAGATCCATCAGTGGCACGGTGTCTAGATACCTGTGGGTACCAATGTTCCAGCTGTCCAAAGGTAGGGCTTGCAGGGTCTTTCTCTTTATGCTTGGTTTTACTTGCTGGTAGATTTTAACTCGGTTTAACTGACTATATTGTTGTGATTATTCTTATTGTGATTGTCTACAGACTCTATTTATGTTACTAGGTGTAAACCAATTTTTATTTTATTTAAAGTGTTTTTTTATATATTTTATTGCATCTTTCCAGTAATGCATGTATCTTAAGAAATATGTATGTCTAACTATATATATATATATATGCTTGTACACATATTATTATGAAATCCCTATAGAATTCTACATGCCGCGATATCAATCTAGTCTGTTGCAGTGGATAATAGTAAGTGGTGTAGCAGGATGGTCATTATTTTCATCTAATACATCTACCTATCTATTCAGCTGTGGAGAATTCTCCCTATGGATTTCGTTTAGGGTCCTGGGTATTGGCCTCCCAAAGCCAGCCAAGTGGCTCCAGGGTACGTTTTTATTTATTTTTGCCTCTGTTTTCTTTTTACCTATTGAAGAAATATATATTTATATGCTTACATTCATATTGTATTTCTGTTGTCTAGAGTTGTTCTGTTTTATTATGCTTGAAGATGTGATATAGGTTAGGTTTATGCCTGTGTGTGGTTGTGGATATTATATACTAATACGTGTATGCTTATTGATAAAGAGGGAGGGGTACACACTACAGATTAATGGTGAGCCAGTTTTAACAATCACACCTCAAACCATTGTTATTTTCTTTTCTTTATTGGTCTTCTGGTTAATAACACTTCCCCTTTCACTTCATTTTTTTTTCTTCCAGGATAACCAATGGATTATCCGGATAATCAAGTTGGCCAGCACTCTTGTTCTTTGTGATGCTGTGCTCCTTACTGTATTTTATCTTTTAGGTTAGAGGGGGTGGGGGTGGTAGTCAGATGCATGTATATGTATGCATATACTTATCTGTAGTTATTATTATTAGTTAACTGGATTTCTCTGATTTTAGAATGTGTAGTGTCTGTTCAACATGGTCATAGCTAACATAGATATGAATTACAACGGGTGTAACAGTGGTTAATTTGAAATATAGTAGTCGTCATACATAAGTATTAGTTTCTGTCCCATATTATTACGTGCCGTACGCTCACTCACTGGGAAACATGCATATTGTACATAATATGTATGATCACACACAGTGAGCCTGACAAAAAATGTCATCTAGCCTCTTTGCTATTCTAAATAAAAAACCTGTGTATTTTAAGCTGAAGCTGTCTTTTGTATTGACCGTCCACATCAAATAGTCAACCTGTCATTGTCTCAACGTTGGCATGCACATAATTAATCAATAGTTCCAGTCCGCTGCTTCATATATTTTTTACACTTTAACTATATGTTCATCTATACGTGAACTAAACTAAAGGTGGATATTGTATCTATCGGTTTTGGCTTGTATAGCAATTGTATCACCTATGTTCAGGGTGGCAGCCGACTATTGCAAACAACGAACAGAAGATAAGCCTTCTATAGCCTTTATTCGGTATCACTGCAGAATCATGAGTCCCTCTGGTCTGTCTCAGACAGAATCATTTCATACTTCCTAAATATAGCTTTTTATATATAGAATATTTCAAAGCTCAGCATTAATTAATTAGATAATAATAGTTAGTTACTTTGTTTATTTTGTATATGTAGCTATATTTGACAATTTCTACTCTTTGATTATCCCATCTTTGAGTGCAAGTTGATAAATTAAATAAGTACGGCATTTCCCTGGAAGCAGTACCAGAAATAGAACCAGTTTTAGTTAAAAACTCCTGTGTATAGTTGTGTACGGGGCCAAATAAAACAACGCTAATTTAAGAAACCTCGTCTTTTATAAACTTAAAACCAAATATATTATGTATTTCATCGTTAGAATAACTGCCAAGTAATTTAAGACACATTGCAGTAACCCCTGATGAATTGGAAAAATGATGTTGAATCACTCACTGCTAGCATTCATCAGATGTATTTGCACAGTTTATTACTTACCTTATTATTTACATATCAATCGGCTGCATAGAAGTAGTCTCCTACTACGGAACAACAATAAATATCAATATTATACTTATTGAATATAGTCATATATAACATAAGAAAAATGGATCTAGTCTATCAATAAAATAGGATGCTAGGCTATTGGTATTCAGGCTTAATTAATTAATTATTTGGTATGTCAAGTAGTCTACAGATATAGTGGTCGATGAGGAGTACAAAAAGACCCTGCTCTTTAATTAATCACAACCAAAGTGGGCATGTATGTGTACGAGAATGCCTGCTGCTTAATTATTGTGGCTAAAAAGCAAGTTACTTAATCGCATATATTGTTTCATAATGAGCATTATATCTTGTCTTAAAAATGTCGCTTTGTAGGGCTTAATACTCATTATTACATAGAGTTGTTGTTGCCCAGTAGTATTTTCATTTATGTCTCAATGCTATACACAATCAAGTGTGTTTTCCAAAACATATACTTCTATTGGATGGTGTAAGCACAGTCATAAAACCACGTTTGTGATGTCTTTTGACAAATATTAAATGGTAAATGTCCATACTCCTATCTACTTTTTTTCTCTAACTAAATAATCTTAAAATATTCCTGTAATAGATCAATAGATCCCATATGATTGAAATAAAATAAAGTAAAACAAAATATTTACTTATTCTAATAGAGATGGAAAATATTTTGTAATAAGGTTTAACTAATCTCGATGAAATGTTATACAAACTTTGCTTGTATTATGTATTAGGTAAGCGATACTAGTATAAATAAATAATATGAAGAACATAAACAGGTAGAAAACAATGCCCAAAACTGTATAGTATTCATTCAGATATTTCACTTAAAAATACAAGTACCTATATATGGAGACTAAAAATAATGCCAAGGAATACACTTACTTTTAGGATATTCCTCAAATAAATGCTCTAGAGTAAAGTTGACTGCTACCTGCTGTCCCACTTGAATAATCTGTTATTTGTTATTCATTAAAAGACAAAAAATATATTATTATATTGATTTCATGATATTATTGCATGTTTAAATTACAATGAAGTATGAAAAGTAAACTCTATTGAGTGACTGAAATAAGTAAATATGTAAATTAATTGTTGTGATAATAATAACAATTATTATCATTAAAACTTCATAATGATATATACATAATTATAAAGGTAGAAAAATTTATAACATGAAAAGATATGCATACATGATATAGGCTTCACCGGGTTGGGTTCATTGAGGTTATCCTTGTGAACGCAGTTTGTAGCTGGCAGTGAGATGGAGATACAACGGCAGTTTCCTCGATCTTTCTCTATCTCTAAGCACTTGGGCATCTTGATTATTTATTGGCTGAGAAAATCTCCTATTGCCATTAGTTCCCAGTGTAAGGCTTGTCTGTAAAGAAACAACTAATCAGCTCCAGTGAAAGGCTTAAAGATAATAAACTCCTATTATATTAGGTAGATATATCATAAGTATGTTAGGTGCATATGTAATTGGGATTGTGTTTTATAAGAACAAAATATACAATTATTGTGTACGTATCTATAATAAGGTATTTGGACATATACTGTTTATATAAAATTTTAAAAGTAAAAACTAATATACATATCATTTAAACTCTGAAGCAATAATATCAAAGGCAAAAACCAAAACTCAACAAAACAAAAAAAGAGAAAATAATAATAATACTAATGGTGAAGGCAGTAAGAGGCCATGACACTAACTAGGAGAGAGTAATATATTACCTTTCCATCATCATTGGCCTTCCTGTCAATCACTGAGAATTGATATGACATTAGATTAAGTTAGATAATTGTGATCCATGCACATAAATTGTTGGATCAAGTTCACAAATTTAGATGTATAGTTGAGTACCTCAACCTTACTACCACAATCATTGTGTTCCTTTATATATAAGTTCTCTTTTAAATAATAATGACAGATTTAATAGGAGTTATACTGGATCCCAATAATAAAAATATAGTATATATATATGCTAATAAATGTGCATGGATAGTTATACTTGTGCTGGCCCCTCAATCTAAAAATATATACATATTTAAATACATACTTTAGGTTAACTACTAGTTTAACTGACATGCCAAGATATGTCTAAGACTATATTCTCTATCTAGAATCTGCATAATGTTGCCCAACGTGAGTTCACTAGATAGAAAACAAATTAGTTTGAAAAGTTGGTTCATTGTTGTGTATGCCAAGTGTAAATAAAAAACATTTGAGTATAAACCAAAATACAGCGTGTAAATATAATTGGCGAGATTGAGTGTAGCTATTGAAAAAAAAAAAAGCAGACTTAAGGTAGGGTGAAAGTTGAGAGTACATACCCATGCACAAGTCCCTTTGGATGAAAGTTACTGACATGTATTGCAATTTTCAAGAGGGCCACTAACACATGAATATCACTATGCAAAGCGTCTGCGATAATTAAGCATTAGACCTACATAAATCTTCAAGAATAACTGTGTGTGTGCATACAGTCAGATATTGCACCATAATATTACCTAAATTATCCCTAACATTTCCACCTATGTACAAACTTTCCAATAGGGCAACCTACCTCTTGTAACCTTTTCCAGTGAGGTGACCATACGCTCTATAACTTTAGTAAAAAAGGAAACAATCATGTATGCAGGAAGCATGTAAGGGTATCAATAGTAATATCAATAGGCATGTACGTATCATTCATAAGTACATACATGGATGTATATGAATGTCTGTGGAAGTGGATCAAAATTTAGGGGGTACAATATTAATTAAAAGAAATAATACTAGTAAAACTCAAATTGATTTACCCGACATAATTAAAAATTGAACTCAATTATAAAGTAAACATCAGGAACAGTACCTGAGAGGTTCACTGACAATTACCTCTGTATGAGGATTTCCTTTATAGAGCTGGCTTCGCACTGCTGCTCCATGGCATCAAAACAACTCTAATAAGGTTTAATCTGAAAAAATGGTCAGATGTAGATAAATTGTATCAATATATATGCAATGATTATTGTTTTAAGTGTGAAAATGCGAATAATAATAAAGATCATGTCATGATAAATGATATGAAAAGGCTAACAAAATAATAATAAAAATATATATATAAAAATACAGCATTAAAAGAAAAACTATACAAAGGTATTTAAAAAATAAAGTATGGAAACAAACAGGCATATCTGGGAGAGAGAGAGAGAGAGAAAGTTCGTACCTTTCTTTCAGCCAATACTCTCTCTCTTAAGCATTTTCACAGTATTCCTGTTGGTCATCTTGATGGCACATTGAATATTCTTGACTCTTTGCATAAATGAGACAACATAGACTGTTGCTTGGCCTGTTTGGCCAAGACATTCACCTATTACAATTTCTGTGTTCATGTTAGTCTTCCTAATTTAGTGGCCATACTCACTGTGTAAATAATAATAATAATAATTGGTAAGTAGGAGGGCAAATACATTGATATTGCATAAAAACAAATCAGCTTAAACAAGTTGAATGTATAATAAATAATAGTGAGGAAAAACACCGCCAACATCAATAACATCATGGCGAAGATTAGTTTGATCAAATAGGCTAGCTACTCATGGTTTGTCATTGTCATACTTGTATGAAGCATAGCATACCTTAAAGCCAAATAGTCAATAGTAGATAGTGGTACCACCATAGTGGGTACATATGGTGTCCAAGACTTCTGCCTTGTAAGCTGATTGATAGTGTAAATATCCCTTGCAGTATGTTGTGTCATATATATATTTTTAATTATACAGTTATATAGTATATGAATAATTTATACTATATATATGAAAATATAAACTAATAAAGTGAGCAAGAGCATCAAAGAATAAATAAACAGAAAAAATGTAAAGTAGTGAAGAAAAATGCTGAAACTTTATTACCAAACAAAGCATATTAACATTTAAAACCTCATCTTATCATGTTCTTTATTTAGTAATGGGAAGACAAAGCTTCTGTGGTATTAAGGAAGTAAATATGCAAATATGTCAAAATATATTGTACATTAGTGCCTATCTTTTAATATATGCAACAAATCTATAAGACGTATGTTGATGATACCTTATTCATATTGTAGATTATATATATATAGGCAAAGGAATACCGACAGAATAGTTCATGCAACTATTTAAAAGATGTTAAAGCAGGAATATTTAATTATTTTAAGTATTTTTATATATAACTATAATCATTTAATATCATTAGCAATAATTATTGCATATGTAGCCTGGGAAAATAGCTGGGGCAATCTATTGGTGTTACACGGCAATGCAAGGTTGTTTATAAAATTGAACCGGCAAATGGTAGAGATCCTGCAACTATATAATAAGTTATTTCATATGTTTTGAGCAGATAGCACGTTGCTTAGGCATCCTGCATATGGCAAGTCCTGTTAATTTGTTTAATAATAAAAATGTGTCTTGGTATATCTGTAGTCTATGTATGCCAAGGGACACGTTAAAATGCACTTTAATTCAATATTCTCTCTCCTTTTAAACAAATATAAATCTCAGGAACGCACCTCTCTCTACTTATTATTTCCAACAAAATATTTACAATTGCCTTTTTGTAGTACTTAATATATTCTCTGATTTGGTAAATCTCTTTGTCTATGTGTGCAAGTATTTTGAAAATAGTCCCACTCAAATTTTACTGTGCTTAATACTGTTAACTATCTTCTATAATTTAACAAACAATCCTTGATATATTCTGTGTATTTATTTAAATGAATTCTTTGCAAAAGAAAGGCCACTTTACCTTTATTTTGTCCCTCTCCTGCTGCAATTTACTAAGTTTCTGCAGGGGTATTTATGCCTTAATACGAGTATGTTATAAAAAGAGTTTATAATATATACATTGTTTTCTGTATATGCATTTTGTTGTTTATATGTCTAAGACATGAAACACTACCACAGATAAGAAGAGAATATAATACATTTGCCCACAATAACATATCATTATCAGTATATATATATTTATAGGAAAAAACCTAGCCCATCTCTTTGTATTGTTATATCTTCAATATTTTAATGTGGTCTTATTTTTTAAATATGTATAACATAAAGCAGGCATGATCGTCAATAGATATGTAAATGCCCAACACTGGAGATATATATTGCATACCAAAGCAGATCCATTTATAACATTGATCCTATATAATATAGTTATATAGCTTCCTTTTATAATTACACACATACATGACATAAATTCCATATCCCATAATGGAATTGCTGAACTTGCCTGATTGCTTTGGTTTAACTGTTGGAGTTTCTGCTCCATTACAGCAGAAATGCCCTTGTACACGGTTTCATATACATCTTTCTCAGCCTGGGAATAATACATGATTGCTATGTAGTAGCTTGAATGTATTCCCGTGCTATAAACTGGTTTCTATTTAATTAATATATATGTAGCTGCTCTATCATTCTTCAAATAAATACCATCACTTAATAATATTTAAGTCCACATAACATAACGTTATGCATTGTGTCTATATCAAGTTTAAATCTTCGACTTATTCCTGCTAATACCAATCACTTACTAGTAATATGCCATGCATTTTTCCTATAGTCCTCTTGATCTGCGTGGTTGAGAATTCAATATAAGTATAAGCACGTATAAATGTCATTTTTATTTACAAACCGATACAAAATGGTATGCCAATGCTTCTCTATGTAATGAAATAATTGTACAGATTAAAACAAGAGAATAAATGTCAACATCTTACCAGATCTTCTGCATACACTGTATTTCCTTCTTGCTTCTCTTTAATCCTCTCTTAGTAGATTTCCCTTTGGACATAATATTCCTCCTGCAGCATATAAGATAAGGGATAAAATCAGAGTAAGATATGATAATTTGCTTGGACAAAATTAGCAAATTATTAAATAAATAAATAATAGTTATACATGGAATACATCCCATATTTAATCTTTGCAATGTAGCACTAAGTATGGACAGCCAAAAAAAGAAATTAAATAATTAATTTATACAAAAAGGGAGGTTGAAGAAAATAAAGGTAAGGAAAACGAAAAGCTTGCATTGGAAATAAGAATATAATTCATTTACTAAATACGGCTGCTTTTTTTAGTGTATTGGGGTTTTGTCGTATTTTACCTCATATAAAAAACATTATGGAGATGATACTTGGGCTAATTTTAGGGTTTGGAATTTTAAATTATTAAAAACATTCATGTTTTCAAAAAGGGGAGAGTTCAGTTACAATTCATTTATAGATTTTAGATATTATTAATTATACTATACTATATATTATTAAAAATTATTAAAAATATGATAATATTTATTAATAATTATATTATACCATATATTATTAACTATATTTTATTATATGCTATGAATTATATTACAATATATAATATTACTATATTGTATTATGAAGTAATAACTATAGTACATTATATATTATTAATTATATTATACTGTATACTATTAGCTATTTTGTACTATATATTATACTACTTATTTAAAATATATTATACTATATATATAATTAATTATATTTTACTATTTACTATCAATTATATTACATTGTGTATTATGTATTATTAGCTATATTATACTATATACTATTAATTTTTATTGAAAACTATATAATATTAATTATACTTTACGCTATGCTATTAATTGGATTATACTATATATTATTAATTATATTATACTAAATACTATTAATGATCTTATACTATACAATATGAGCTATATTATATGATATATTATTAGCTATATTATGCAATAAATTATACCTATTCACCTACCTTGTGGTACCTGAAGAGTGAACAAATTGTGTCGGTTTCTGGCCAATGTAAAAACTACGGATATGACATTTTCCTGAAGATATACTAAAATATTTTAATTAAGAGCACGACATAAGCAAACATATTAAATAATGCAAACTTTTTTTTTTTTTAAAAAAAAAAGAGAAGTTATATATATAAAAAACCTATTTTAGGATAAGTATGAGCGAGTCTAGCTAGGATCGGTTCAAATTTTCCTAACCAATATTAAATAAAAAGTCGATGGAAATGAAATTATTTATCTGCCTTTTGTATGAGCTAATCTACACTGAATATTATTTAGCTCATTTTTTTCCTGTAAATAATCAAAAAATCAACTTAATCGCAGAAAAAAAATACCAATCTAAAAATAATTACATCAACATACTATGAATTTGAAAGATACTGAAGAACTTCAAATAGGCTTACGAACGTTGACAGATTTTCCAAACAACCAACAACAAACGTTGCGATCCAAACATAACCACGCTTTATTTAGTAGTGTTGAAACATGAATATTCAATTAATTCGGGTATTTCTTTATATAGCTATAAGCATTTCCAGGGGTTCCCAGAAATAATTCGACAAATTCCAAAATTGAGTAACAAATCCCTACATAAATAGATAGATCCCAACAATAAATGGACATTCAAATATATATGAAAAACAACATAATAACAAAGGAAATTGAAGGATTTTTTTTTGTTTTGTTATTTTTACTAGAGGAATTGTATTTTTTGAATACATTTTTTACAATTTTTTGAACGAAAAATTGTTAATCAAGAAGAAAAAAAGAATAATTGAAAAATTCTTTATTCGTTAACATTTATAACAGAATGTGAAGAAAGATGAATGAAGGTTTACGTGGGACATTACAAGAGTCCGTAATTTTCCAATTTTTTTTTTTTTCTAATTAATGATTTTTTATTCCAAAAATGGTAGAAAATGTATGCGAAATAATACAATTCCTTCAGTAAAAAGAGAAAAAAATGTAAATTTCTTTCAATTTCCTCTAAATCATTCTATTTCGTTTTTTTATATATATATACATACTCAAAATCTCTACTTATTGTTGGAATTTTCCCATTTTCTGTAGGGATTTGTCGAATTATTTCCGGGAACCCCTGTAATATTATTAACAATTATTATTATATGCAGCTTGAGAAAATAACTAGCGCAATCTGCCGGTTATAAATGGTGATCTATTGAAATCGAACCAGCCAATGGCGGAGATCCTGCAACTAATATAACAAGCCATTTCAAATCGTATGCTTTGGGGTTCAGATAGCACATCGCTTAGGCCTGCCTAAGGCAAATCTTACTGATTTGTTTAAGAATAAAAATGTGTCTAAACATATCAGTACTCCGTGCATGCAAATGAACACGTTCAAACGCCCCTTGATTTGTTATTCTATCTCCTTCTAAACGAATATAGGTCACAGGAACGCTCCTGTATTTACTTATTATTCCCAACATGGTAGCAGCCGTCAGCTGTTTGACGCCAGATACCAGAGCCTACAATAGAGCCAGAACCAGAGCCCACAACAGAACCAAAGCCATAGCCCGAGCCAGGGCGAGCAGAAACATTTAGCATACAGTTTGGTAAACTGTCTCCCGTTTTTCTTTTTACATTGGATGCCATACCACAGTCACTTCCGAATGTCATCAGGAATTATCTAGCTCATTTAGTGAGCGACAAGCCCACGGCTAAGTAGTCACTATGTTAAAGTTCTTTTCGTACTCCTTTACATATTTTTTACGTTTTAGGTGAAATACTTTGCCTAGACCAAGGAGCATAAAGCAGAAATACTCAATTAATTTGAGTTTATCTTTATATAGGTATAAGAATTTAGTATTATTAACAATTATTATTACATGTTAGCATGGGAAAATAGCTAGATCTTTTGGTGTTAAACGGCAATCAAGATGATCTATCAAAATTGAGCCAGCCAATGGTAGAGATCCTGCAAAAGGACACGCTGAAGCACCTCTCAGTATTCTTTCTTCTTCCAAACGAATATAGGTCAGAGGAACGCTCCCCGTTTCCACTTACTATTCCCAACCAGTAGGAACTGCCCTAAAATTAAAATATTCAAAATAACGTCACGAGTATTTTCAGAGAAATAAAACGAAGTGCTCAACTTCTTTATAAACGCCAAAAACTGGACCATATTACAATAATCGCGTTAAGTTTACAGCTTAGCAATCGTGTTACTTGAGCAAATTATATTTCTATTGGGCTACTAAAAAACCCTGAGCTATTTTTAGATATCTTACATTCTATTCACCAATAATGCCTAACTAAAATAAGGCTAAAATTAATTCCAAATGATATTTGTAGAATATCATTGGCCAGAGACTACAATGTATTATGTATTTATCGAATATTTATTCGTCAACACTTGAAATAAAAAATAAAGCATCGCATTAAATTTGATAGGGGTTATTAAAGACACTACCTTCAGCAATATATATGGTGACTGTTGCCAAAAGAATACCTGGAGGTTCGCCACCATTGTTATAAGATTGTAATCAACAATACTATTACATAGATATAGACATATTATACTTACGTTTACCTGGATAATTCCTACCTTGACTTGGTACTGTTTAAATATATATATATAGCGAGGCCTTCATTTTTTACAACCAATTAACGATAGGTGCCTTATGATTGTAAGGCTAAAATACCATTCATTTTATGTTTACATGGACGCTGTAAGATTATATGTATGCATGCATATTCTGACAGATATATAGTCTAGGAGATATGGTTTTTATATATAATTTAGGACCGATTTGAAGCAATCTAGGGTCCTTTCTGGTTAATACCAGATCTAGTTGTGAGAGATTCACTCTATTTGGCCGTCTCTTAGGATATAATAACTATGCTATCGATATATCGTCAGTCATCCATATATCCCCATGCATGCTAATAATTAGTCTTAAATTAAGTAATACTTGTCTACACTGATTTCTTAAGACCCTCACGCTTACATAGGTTATTCTTATATTTGTAACATTAGTAGCCAAGCCACATAAAATTATTAATTTTAATGCGCGCTATTGCATGCTGGCCCGATATCCAATAGCTGGTCATATACCGTAATTTGGTAATTTCTGGTCACCCGTGAATATGTTTTTGCTTGCCCTCCTTCAATGTGAACTGTACTTCTTCCTGCAAAGGTGCTGGTACAAACTATCACCAATAAGAAATATGAAGAAGTCCTGAATCATATACAACAAAGCACTGAACAAGTCAATTATAAAAATTAGGTATTTGCTTTATTTATGAGGCATACAAATTAGATTTTCAATCAAACTTCACATATTGGGCCAGCCAAAATGTTCTGAGGTCAAGAAAAAAAAAAGTCAGCTAGAAGCAATCCCTCCTACACATACCTCCAAAGTACTTTTTTTTTAGAAATGTAATAGGGTAATATTTGTATAGAGAAAGGTTGCATCTTATCTAAACCTTAAAAAAA
Source organism: Ichthyophonus hoferi (assembly GCA_002751075.1). Taxonomy (NCBI): domain Eukaryota; class Ichthyosporea; order Ichthyophonida; family Ichthyophonidae; genus Ichthyophonus; species Ichthyophonus hoferi. The sequence goes on from NAOQ01000510.1 coordinate 28,797, forward strand.
AAAAAAAAAGAACTACAATTGAATATTCAAGCCAAAACTCTCATCGTTCGTTATATCTATTTAGCTATATAATAATATGAATAACTAAGCCCATATGGCTGCAATTGCCATGATTCCAAATCCCAAGTACCACAGTGCAAACCGATACCAGTTGTGTAGCCGCGGAAGAGGACAATTAGGATGTGCGTCTTCCTTAAGAATTAACGCTCCTACATACAAAAAACTACCTGCCGACACAGCAATAAGGCATCCACTAAGTATTTGTACATGACTACCTAGTGAACTTAAAGCTAAGCCTATAGCAATTCCTACTGGTGTCACACATGCAAACAAAATAAGCAGGATAGCTACCAGAGTGGGGCTAAGCGTTGACTTCATAAATGCATTTCCAATAACAAAAGCTGCCACACCTTTATGTGCAACAATTGCCGCAAATGTAGGCCAAACTGTTTCCATAGTAGGTTCTACTCCTAGACCCAGTCCGCCAAAAAATGAATGTACGGAAACAGCTGCAAGCAAAGTTAAGGCGAAGAAAGTTGTCCGAACATCGGAGGGCTTGCTATGCTCCTCAGATACGCGATCAATTGATATCTCAGCTACATATGTATCACATGGAATAACTATACCTGGACTGTCATTCTTTTTACTTTGCGGTGCTTGCGACTCGAGATCTTTTTCAATTGAATGATTTGATATATTAGGTATACCACAAGCTGCTGTTATACTCCCTGTATCTTTAGAGGAATGGGGTGGTATATGCAAGTTTTCAGTATGTGCGAATTCAGAGTTATGAGCGTTAGAGGAGCTGATGTCATCAGTATCACTCGCGTACTCCTCGTGGGAATTATGATTCTGACCGCCATGCACGTGAGGGACCAGTCCACCTCTTTTCATCTCCTGGCCATATTTTTGTATCAGTTCGCCTAGCAATACATCTTCGCACAAATATATCATAGCAAATCCAGAGCCAGCAAGAAGGAATGACATGGGGTAATTGGGGTAGAATATGGACAATGTCGTAGTTGCATCTCCAAGCATATGAAGTAGCCCTACCCCGATGATAACCCCTGACCCAAAAGCATTTATATAGCCGATTACTAGTGCCAGTCTATTTTTTTCAAGTCTCTTTAAGGCAAACACCAAGAGACCACATAGACCTGTGACAAATGTGCCTGCCGCAGCAATTCCCTTAATTACAGGTAAACTAAGCGCCATCCTTGAATCTTTCCGTGTGGAGTGATAAGCGCCGCGGGAGATGATTTGTTTTTTTTAATTATTTATTAAGTATATGGAAAAAACAAACCAATGGTTTCAAAACTCTTAGCATACGATACTACGATACTATTTTTCTCCACAATGACCTTCGTGCTCAGCAATATATATATGCGAGCCACATCACATGACGGTATGATTGGTCCAGTGACGCCATTACATAGATTGCACACATGGTAGTCATGGTTGAATATTTGTTTATGAGGTAGGGTAAATATTAATTTGCAAAGGTTATATAGGAAACTATTGGACCTCAATTAAAACTATTTAACCCAAGTTTCGCTAATAGATTTGCTTTTCACATTGTCATTGGCTAAGTGACGCCAATTAAAAAACCAAAAACCAAAATAAAAAATAGAAAAATGATTGAGGGAACATCTATTGTTGCCATATTTCAAATTTAGGAAAGATCCCTATGCATCCATATAGCTACTGATGGGATATTGCCATTGGCGATTTACTAAAAGTAAATTCATTTGTTATTGGTACTAAGTAGAAAACTGGTTCGTGAGGTTTAAATCAATATATTTCCATTTAAGTACATTCTGTCAGCAGCATTTGCATAGTTATTGGCTTAAAGTGGGGCTCTACCAGACAATTTCAATATACTAGTTAGTAACTATTGCAGCTCTAATTGATACCAAATTTACTTCCGTTTATGCTTATAGATACTGAGATAGTGACTTCTTTCTGATATTGTCAATGTTACCTTCATTGCTAGGTCTTAAGGTGTTTGGAATAAAAAGTGGAGACCGATGGAAACAGGATTGGAATGAATTTGTTCCGCGGGGAGCGTTCCTATGACTTAATACTTGTTTAGAAGGAGAAGGAATACCGAATTAACCGGTGTTTTAACGTATCCCTTTGCATACAAGGTGTACAGATATGTTAAGACATATTTTTATTTATGAACAAATCAGCAGGACTTGTCATAGCCAGGATGCCTGTAAACAAAAAGTTATCTGGTTCCTCAATTTCCTCGAAATGGCTTATTATATAGTCGTAGGACCTCTGCCATTGGCTGGTTCAGTTTTAATCGATGGTTTTGGATGGGCTTTTAAAGCCAATAGATTACAACAACTATTTATTCAGACAACATATGCAATAGTAATTGCTAATAACATTAAACAGTTATAGCTATATAAATAAATACGTAAATTATTTAAATATTGCTTTTTTAACATAAGATATTCCAAGCGTCACAAGTAATAAGTTACTAGTAGTGAGATCATTGCAAATTAGTGACATGACTTTAGTGAGCCATTGGCATGTCAATAGTTGATATTCAATCTTTGTACTGTTACTCATAATAGACATAATTACCTCTAAGAAAGGCTAGATTTCCTCAGAAATTAGTAACTCTATTTTTCGGTATCTACCTCGGTGGTTAATCCGTATTTGTATAAAGTATTATTACCATGAAAAGATGAGCCAGGGCTTGCTTGATTTCTTAATTCAGGAATAAGTTTGCTTATGTGAAACTATTGAAGACCTAAATCGGATCTTGAAACATATAAGCCAATTGGAAAAACGCTTTTAATTGTTTTCTTTGCTATTATCCCACACTTAAATAGATCTGAGGCCCATCAAATTAGCAGCACTTTGTCATACGCTAAATATATAATCCAAACACTAAATTGGTTAAACAAGGATATTAAATTAATTTGGGCATTTCTTTATATAGTTATAATCATTTAATATTAGTAGCAATTACTATTACAAATCTAGTCTGGAAAAATGGGTGATGCAATCTATTGGTGTTAAATGTCAATTCAAGATGATTGATCAAAATGGAGCCAGCCAATGGCAGAGGTCTTGTAACTATATAATAAGCCATTTCAGATCATGTTTGGAGTCCAGATAATTCATTGCTTAAGCATCCTGCCTAACACAATTCTTACCGACTTATTTAATATTAAAACCAAGTCTTAATATATCTGTAATTTGTGTATGCAAAGGGACCTATTAAAATTCCCTTTAATTCAGTAATTCCTTTCCTAAACGAATACAGATTACAAGAACACTCTTGTTTTACTATTCCAAACATGACAACAGAGAACGCTTAAGGAGTTTAACTTGGTTAAAAAACCTAGTAATTCTATTAATTCAACAATCCATGAATGCTAAAAACACTTTACCCCCAACTCTGCATCCATCTACTGGCCTCTATATGACGAGAATTACTTTTTATACATCCATACACTGTCTTCAAATCTAATTTTGAAATATCAACATTTCCAGCATCAAAGTGACACCAAGGTAATGTACTGCCATTTTCCAGGTGGGTTTGGTAGATTTCCTAGTGTAGCAGGCAAGGTAACTAACTGAAAATTGTTAATCAAGACAGCTAGACTTTGCAATTCATAGGAGACATTGAATCAGGGTTTAGCTGGCAATAATGTCATATGGTTCTGGGTCCTGGTTTGGAGTGACTGTAAGATTTGATTAGGTCTTTAATATAGCCAATATGGGACAGCTTGATGTTTTCATCATTTGTCTTTAAGGTTTATTCTAGGAGGTCAGTAGGCCACCCTTTTTTCTTGGTGGGAAAACACTCAAAGAATGTTTTGATGAGGGCTGCCTAATTATTCAAGTGTTCTGAGATGACAAGTATTAACATAACTGCATAGTGCCAAGAATAGGCTTGTGATATAGGACATAAATAAACAGGTGCCTTTTTCTGACATATGCATGACTTGGGTGTGTAGAAATTTATTTATTATGTAGTTTCATTGAAGGGAAAGAAAGCAGTTTGATATGGATATGTTAGTAGCAGTATGTCCAAAGTTATTAGTAAAATGAATATGTTGAATTAAGGTAGTTTGAGCTGGTCATGTAATGGGAACCATGCATGAGGAGGGGCCCAGATCATCAAAAAATGATGGAATTCATAGTGAGTAGTAAATTCTAATAATAAATTGGAATCAGAATGAAGTAAAAGTTGTGCATGGAGGAGAAAAATATCTTCTTGCCATGGGTAGCTATATGGGGAAAAGGTGTAGCTCACAGATGCAGTTGCTTATTCATTATTAAAGGAGATGGAACAATTAAAATTGTGAAAAACAGTGATGGAGAAGAGATTGTGGTTGATGCTGGGTACCTAAAGAACATTATGAAGGATGATGTCCTTGGTGGTACCATCAATATGAGATTGGAAGGTAATTGTGCCATAGTGAGTAGCGTGCATAGTGGTTCCATTGACAAGGTTGAAGTTAAATGCAAGAGATTTAAAGATAGCAAATGCTTCTTGATGTATGCATAGGTGATGGAAATATTTATTGTTTACTAGGAAACTTCTAATGGAGAACAGGCTTGATGGTTGGTGGTTCTTAGTAAGATTAATTTTTGCTGTAGGAAAGGTGGCAATGGGTGTGGTTGTAGTGCACACTGTGGCTAAAGAATATAAGACTTCACTGTGTTAACATGTGGCATGCAAGGTAAACCTGAGTGGAACTTATAATTTATTAATTTGACAGCTGGTGTGGGTAAATTGATGGAGCATGGTGTATTACCATTGCCAGTGGGTGAAGGAATGCTGGGAGTCATTCTGCTTGATGAGGAATATATCTTTCTGAAGTTGGGTCCATTTTTTCTAAGGAAACATTTGGCAGTAGTTTGAGTGTTATAGGGATCAGTGTGGTACTGACACGGGGATTTTCTTGGGTACTGCATATAATTCTAATCTTTTTGGTTGGCACATTGGGGTGATCTCTGAGTAGCAGGCATGTGCTCAAAGGTGGTGATTGCTTTTATTTTAGCTATTGCATTGTAGAAGTTGACCGGTTTGGTTGAGCATTAGTTTGAAGCACATTAATCGTAGGTTATAAACTAGCGGAGCTCCTAAGAGATTTATTACTCATGGAACATCATAAACTTCCATGGTGATTGTAAGGGAAGATCCTTCCAGGCAGTTAGCTAGGCTGCTGCATATATTTAATCAAGAACTGCGTAGGCATTTCTGTATGTTTAAATAACATTTCTGTAAGATCATTGTAGGTGTGATTAGATTTATTTTCAGCTGTTGTTCTAACAATTGAAGCTTATTGTAAGCTATTGTATAATGTCAGGATCCTTGATGAAAGCATTATGGTGTTTATCTTGGCTGATGGAATAATGAATATATGAACGGTATATTAATTATCCCATCAGGCAATAATTGTTCAGTACAATAAATATTTGTGTGATTGATATAAGTTAAACCATATTGCAATCTATTTTTACAATTAGTTGTCTGCACACCATCAAACTATTTCTTCTATTCAATCCTGGAGCAAGGTTTGGGTCTGAGAGTTGGTAATGAAAATTAATCGATATTTGCTTTATTAAAAGAATAGTTTGGTTGTGTCAGATTGGTGCATTGATGCCGACAGATCTTGGACCAAATGAAGAGATGGAATTGGTCTAGTAGTAACTGCAGTGGTGGGAAATTGAGTGTTGGTGTCTATAGTCATGCTTTTGGCAAGTAATTTGCCAAAAGCATTTACTCTAATTTTTAGGTTCTCCACATTGCAGCAAATGGTTGGAAGAATGTATTCTTGCTGGGTCACAAATTGATGAACAAGGTCTAGTTGTAGTTGAATTGACTATTGTAACTTTATATAGAATGGATCAGTCTCTGTATGCAGTCATGTAGAGGAGCTGGTGCCTGCCACGAATGTCTGCGCTTGTGTTAGGTTTTAAGTGTTAGATAGGTAATTAACTTGTATTTGTGCAGGTGTTGATGAAGTTACTAATGGTTTAACAGTCATCTTGTCAATTGTATGGAAAAGTGGTGGGCTAGAGTTATGAGGGCTGAAAATAGGGTTGGTGCTAGGTGTTGAGTTACAGAAATTAAAGGTGATGCTGGTAGAGAGGTTGGATTTATAACAATTGATAGTGGCAGATTACTTTGCTTATGGAAGAATTCTTTTTTAAAGATAAAAGGTTAAATAAGTGAATTCTTATGAAAATGAAGTCTATGATGGATATTTAGATGGTTTTGTGTATGATGCAGTGAATTGTGTGTGCTAAGACTATGACCCTATTCTGATTTGAAAGTGATCTTCTTCAGTTGTAGGATATATGGTAGCTAAAGATCAAATCCTCATCTGGGGTCTGAATTTCTCCTGTCACTGGATCAATAGTTTCAGTATGACAGTCAGTCGTTGTGGTTCTGTTGGGATCTAGAAATAAATATAATCTCTTAGCAAAGTTAAAATGTACTGAAAAGAATACTTCATTTAAATCAGCAATTCCTATCTGATCCAGAATGTAAGTTCAATTAGGATGGACATATCCTAGTAATTGTGCTTGGTCCTTCTGGGATTTCCTGGGTATAGTGGGTACAGTTAATTGAATTAATCTAGGTTAGATGGAGCAGTAATTTTCAACTTTTTATTGGATATTTGTCAGTCAGTTGGTTTATTGATATTTTCTAATGATTTTCCAATTGTATACGTGTTAAGGACCATAAATAATTGTTGAAATCACTATTTCCAATTAAGGGATTTTGATTACAAGTGGTCACCTTGCTCACTACCATTCCTGATTATATCATGTAATCTTATAATTCCCTAGGTTTTAGCAATTTTAGAGTGCCAAGTGATACTGGAATAACCAGTTACTCCGTAACTCAGCATATCATATATTGCCAACATCACATGAGGTATATATATTATAATAAAATATAATATATATATTCTGTATACATCTAAGTTAGTTAGTGAGTAGGTATGATAACTTAATAACTTTGCTAAAAATATTATAATCAGAAGAAATAAAATAAATTAGTACATCAGTATATAATCAATAAGTGTGGGCTTGAACCAATCCAAAACATAATATAATATATATTACATAGAATGCTATGCTAAAATATTTAAACATTTGGTTTCTCAATTGTAACAAGTATAAAAGAAAGCTAGATGTACTAGCATTCTTTACAGTTCTAAGCATACAAATACAATTAAAGACAGGAAAATACTTAAATAAACCAAACAATCAGTCTACACCTAATCAAGAAGCATCACAAATTATTTTCTCAATAATATTCATTCTAAGCCAATTGATTATGCCCCAAGAATCACAACAGGAGCAAAGCACAATACGCAGATATATCTAACCAGAATAAATTTACATTTTGGAGCAAGCCAGATTTTCTAATCTAGACAAGTCTTCCTTTCCGTCAATTTTTCCAAACCCAAGAGAATATGCACTAATCTAACTCCTGAAAAAAGAATGATCATTAACTACAAAACTACAGTAATCAATTCAGAGACAGGAGAAATTTAATTATTTGATAAAGACTCAACTTTTAGTCGTCACCAATAGGATTATAATCAAAAGTCCAATTGAAATCTTAATAAGAATACCAGCACATCTAGTCTTCTTTTATAGGTATAACAATTAAAAAGCCAAGTGTTAATACGGGATATCAAAGCCTTCTATATATTATATGTTGGAATTGGTTCTCAATAGATTTGGGACCTAATTTATCATGCATATAAGAGTGCTAAGTATATTATGTTTTCTACTGGTAGCATTTTGCCTAATTAAGTTATTAAGATAACACTCCTATCGGTTAAGTTATGTGTGTGTGGAAAGCTAGACCCTATAATGTATATATTGGTTGCAATACACTCCTTGTCGGGGTATAATTTGTGTCCTTATTCCAGTTGTTTTTGGTACTCCAGAATTGTTGAAACCTTGGTAAGTATGAGATCATGTGATTTGTCATTGAAAATCTTGGCGTTCATGCAATCGCTTGTAATTGCGATTTTTAATCAAAATTTCTTATTGGAACACAACTTAATACATTACTGTAGCAATAATAGCAACTACGATATTATATTATATATTCGATGAAGCTTAGCTCTTGATTAACTCTGGTGAATTTGCATCCATCGCAAAATCAAATCATAAAAAAACCAAAAATTAATTCATTGCCACTTTCCATTTCATCACAACCGCTAACTATATAGGGCTTTACTTACGGCTTTACTTAGTATAAAGCAATGCTAGTTGTGCTAATAATCACGGTTCTAATCACCATATGGAAACAATTAGATATATATGGCCCAGTCACCATCACAATAGTAAATAAACTTCCTTCAGCAGTGCCCCTGAAAAACATGAAGCTACAATGTCTAAATCCTATGATCTAAAATCAACATTTTCCTGGCCTATCCAATCTGGAATCATAAAAGATTTCAAGAAAATTCCAGCAAAGCCAAACATACTTTGTTTGACTCAACATCTGGATTGACAAATCCTGATGCAACAGCTTTGTCAATCAACAAGGCTAACAACAAATGACTCAGACCCACTAGGAACTCTGAAGAGAAAATCAACTTAACCTATTTAAGTTTGAGTTATGGACAGGATAACGAAATTGAACATCTACAAAGACAGTCTTTGATGAATAACCTTGAAAGAGAAGAGTATTTATTAAGGAGTATCTCCAACAGTAGTCTAACTAGTCATAGGCCAACAAAGACCCCAATGTGGGAGGTTAGTAGAAAAACAAGTTGCTATATCCATTGCCCGGGAATGTGTGCACTTGAATTGTAGATCAATATCACAGATTTTTACTGTAGACTAACACATTATTATTTGTTTGAAATGGCCAATCAATCTTTTGGAATAAATGTATGCCACCAATGGATTGGTAATATGCAGCTTAATTTAGATTATAATTGGATGATATCATTGGCATTTGACAAAGTCGACATCTCACACATTTTTATTGGAAAAAGGATAGGGACATCCTTTTTTAAGAGGCTAGTGCCTTTTATTATGCTCCGAGGGTCAGACTAAACCCCATTCTCTTTATGTAGGAAACGCCTATGATAATCTGCAGTTTATATATTTTCATCACAAAAATTTGCTAATAAGCATTGATGTTATTAATTTCCGCCTGTGCAGAAACTGTACCATCCATTTGTAAGGTAGAAACTGACCATTGCAAGCAGAGAATTCAGGATAGAAACTTTATAGCCTTTATTCAATATCACTACAGAATCAAAAGTCCCCAATCTGTCTCAGACAGAACCTTTTCATACTTTCTAAATATAATATTTTATACTTAGAATACTTCAGAGCCCAGCATTCATTGGTTGGATAATATATAACTAGAGTTATTTTTTCGATGTCTATATGTAATTAAATTTGACAAATTTTATGTGAATGTTTGTAACAAGACTATCTTAAGCAGAGCGCAAATGTTTCTAATGCAATGAAAGTTTAGGATGACTTAATGGAGGAAGAGGATATCACATCTAATGGCTATTTTCATCTCATAAATATCAACTATATATTTATGAGGAACACTATGTTGACAATATACTTAAGAATATATACAAGCTAAGGTTTCTAATGAATCTATGGAGTGCTTTTGAATATTTATATTCAAAAGACTGCAGTACACCAAGAAATATTAATAATGAACTAATAGGTTTATTGCATAAATGATAAAGACCAATCACATCTGTATAAGCAGAAGGAATGGTTAATAAGGAGCATGACATTAGAGTATGTGTGAAGACAGAAGCCAGGGTCAAGCAAGAGGACACAGTAAAGATGACAATGGATACAATGCCTACTTTCTATCTGTTTTGTATTATTATCACTGTATTTTCCCTCATATATACTCCAGTCTAGTTTAATCACAACTAGTTCTGTTCAGTAAGCCGGTAAAATATATTAGATAATGAAAAGAGCCCTTTGAAGTAAAAGTGTAAATAATACATATCTTGGTCTTATCATCCCCTCCTTAACTAAAATATTGCCTTTGATCGTTGCTAAGGGCTGGGTATGCAACCTCAATTCCACCAATAAATCATATAAAGAGTCAAGAGGAACCAATGAGATGTAAAGCCGATATTACCTAATCAACTGGAAATACTGCCCACGCACCCTTGTACCCATGACAACCATATATATATATGCTGTGGTGTACAATAGACTGAAAGACATATATATATATATACAAAGGTACTCATCGAAGTATTATTCTAAACACCAACCAGTCTAATTAACATAGAACACGCGCTATGCAATGTAGACCATATACTATTTTAAACTAATCTTTCTTTAAGAAATAAAAAAAATGTATCAGAATACACTTAAAGTCATCTAAAGGGGATTAATCCCAGGATTGGTTGCTATGGGTAGCATTGGGGCCAATAGTCTTACAGGCCTTGGTTCTAACTCTGGAAACTCAATGTCATCGTCTTGTTTATGTTGATGCACTTCCTTACTTTCTTCCTCTTTCTCCTCTTCCTCCTTTTCATACATCAACCCCTGTTCATCCTGGTTTCCGCCTTCAAAACCAGGCGGGGCCCAACGTCTATGATACCATTGTTCTAATACCTTAACCCCTTTGCATTCTTTGCACCGACCTCGTTGTCTGCGATGTTGGCAGATTGACACTCCTCCACATTCTTTACAAAGACTGCGTTGTCTATTATGTAGGCACAACGAGGCACCACCACATATCCTACAGTATGTCCGCCTTTTACTATGTTCACATATAGACCCACCCCCACATTCTCTACATACACTTTTTACTTTATCATGTGGACATATTGATGTACCCTTGCACTCCTTGCACAGTCGTCGACGACGGTTATGCACACAAATAGACGTCCCACCACAAAGGCGACATTCATGTTTTCGTGCTCCATGGGGACAAAGAGATGTACCACCACATGGCTTACATTGACTTCGCTGTCTCCCATGTGGGCACAAAGATTTTGATTTACATGTCTTGCACCTGTCCTTTTTTTTCTTGTGCGTGCATACAACATCAGGGCCAATGCATATATCACATGTTTGCTTGTGTTTACAAATAGAAATTTTGTCAGGTGGTGGGCAGGTGCCAGTGCATTCTTTTATAATGCTTTCGTGTGCTGGTGGTATAATTTGCGCTGCCTGCTCCCCATCTAACTCTACCCCTGTATCAACATTACCTTGTATACTAACATCCTCATATAGGTCATGTGTTTCAGTAACATTAACACCATGTAAATATTCAGTCGATATATCATGTACCAAAATATCGGGTTCAGTGCTTCCTTCCTCTAACTGATCGGTCGTGGTGGGGTCAAGCGGCAAGCGAGAGATAACAGTGGGTGCATAATAGTCTTGGGGTGATGGCATATCGGCTTCAGAAACATTGTAATATGTGCCTCCCTGTCCAAGCGCTGTTGTATATGAAAAACCTGTTAACACAGGAAGATGGTGTGAAGAATATTTTTGCAACGGGACCTGTTCATCACTCATACCTCATTCGTTTAAAAGTCCTACAAAAGACTTGATATTTAAATGAGATTATTTCGGTTGCATAAGACGATCGTTTAGGGTTATAGAGCAAAGAAAGCAAAAGAACGACACCTCTGTGTTATTATTATATTATTATTAAGGTTTATTAAGGTGCCTTAATTACAACTCAAAAGAGAAGTATGCTATGGGTTGAGTCAACACTAAAGATAAGGGAGAAATAAAGATGATGTTTATTGAATGGAATTGTAGGATGGTTTACAAAGATATAAATAGATTCATTAATAAACGTGATATATACAATTATTGATTTGTCAATTTTAACATCAAGTAATGTGATAAGATTGTGCCAATGAATTTCTTATTTATTCACAGCTTTCTTCTTCTATCTGATTGGCCTCAGCTATAGTTTTAAAATGTGTGATAAGTTTAGAGGTAAGCTACAGGTGAGTGCATATGAATGTTGAATGTTGCAGGGCATTTTGATAAAATAAAGAATAGATCATATGCTGAGAATAACAAGTAGAGAAAGGAGCGTTCCTGTGACTTATCTTCATTTAGAAGGAGAGGGAATACCAAATTAAGGGGTGCTTTAACTGCCCCTTTACATATATGGAGTACAGGTATACTAAGACATATTTTTATTATTAAACCAGTCAGCAGAAGTTGAGGACTAAGCCCATGAGGTTGATAAGACTAAGAGAGCATAATTAGTTGGGCACAGCCAGCTGTTGGCTGATGACCAGGTGACTGTGTTTTTGAAGGCGCCCAGCTGCCCCAATATAAATATAGACTGCTGTAGCTCCCCATAGTGAATGCAAGACTGTAAAGCCATTGGTAAAATCAGCTGGACTTTCAAAACATTATGATTTGAAATAGCTTATTATATAGTCATGGGATTTCTGTCATTAGCTGGTTTAATTTTAATCAATCATTTTGAATCGACATTTAACGCCAATAGATTGAACCAGCTATCTTATTTTTCCAGACTATATATATGATAGTAATTGTTAATAATATTACATGATTATAACAATATAAAGAAATTTCCAACTTATTTAAATATTCCTGTCTTAACATTATGCTAAGACGTATACATGTGAAAATATACTTGCATTATATAAATTATAATATGTACTAGCAATTGTTTATGAACACAAGTAGGAGAAAAGTATAGAAGTGGTATGGTGGAAAGACTGGGATGGAGTAGCAACTTAATTGAAGGTCAACCTAGTAAAGAGAGCATATGGTTGCGGGGGAAAGGGTATAGGGGAAGATATAATAGGGGAGGTATGACATTATATAGTATTACATGATATTGCAGGGCATTATAAGGTCTTGCATAATAATATAGAATATTGCAAAATTGTGGAGCCCCCTGCATCACGCTGGTGTTTTTCTATTATACTCTTCTCCCAATGTATAAATACGTGCATATATGATAATTTTATATCCAAAAAATATGTACTCTAGTAAATTATGATATTTTATTTAATGAAAATATATATTTTAAGACTAATATTAGTACTTAAACCAGATTAATATTGATTATGGCATTATAAACGTCTCCCATACTCTAAATAGATTGATCGCCGCAACAATTTGATTACATATCAGTTTTCACCCAATCAAAGAAGCCCCAATGACGGTACATTTGTATGGATAAGGAGTGTATTGATAAAACACTTGGTGTTATCAACCTCTCTAGTTTCTTGTAAAATTTAATTGATTGGGCCCCCTGTGTACCTTTTCCTATCCAAAAAGATACTACAAATATATGTAGATAGGAATTTGTTTTACTACAAATTTGATGGCGGCATATTCCTGGTCTACATGAAACAAAACACTTAATCTCCTCATTTTACCCATTAGGAAAAGCTTGCAAGTAATAAAATCACTCACGATCTCCCCTTCTGTGGTTGTCATGGATACATACTAGTTATGCAGGAGAGTGATCTCAGGCTTGACCAGGAATGTATTGCATGTAAGTATAATAAGAATGAGATAGGGATGCATTGTATGTAAGTATAATAACACTTAGATCAAATGCTGATATCTTCATAGTATACTTGATAAGTTCTCAATGGTGTAAACAGATTCACAGCTTTCATTAACTGTGTTCAAACATGAATCTTCTGTGGTGTGTAGGTATAGAAATGTCCACCATTCCCCAATATATTTTTTCTAATCATATAAAACATCTTGGAAATTCCATATTGTAAGCAAACCTATTGTAGTCAGATAGAAAAATTCACTCCATCTGCAGGGCTACCCGTCAAAGTAGAAAGGTCCATGCTCCACACTGGGCATTTCCAAACCTCCAAGTCTACTTTTATGGCTGCAGTATTGGCCGTCTATTTACCTAGTACAGTAGGTGTTTGTCTAAACTCACCAATCACATCGGCAACTACAGTGGAACAAGACTGAGTCATTGGCTTGCAGATTGCAGCCTATGTAGTAATCATCTCACTCATGTTTAGGGTGCCAGGTGATTATTACAAGCAGGGTATTTAGAATAGTCACTGCATACCCTTCATTCAGTATAACCGCAGAATTAAATGTCTCCAGTTTGTTTCAGACAAAATCTTTCATATTTTCTAAATATAGCATTTTATATATGGAATACTTCAAACCCCAACAATAATTAATTAGATAATGATAACTATAGTTATTTTATCTATGTTGTACATGTAGCTATATTTTATATATAATTTATTACTATCACTACGGTACCTTATGAATGTCACAATAATATCTTAATATTAGCAGTAGAATACAAAGGTTCAAATACTATTCCTTTCATAATATATATCTTACATAGTGCAAGTATATATACAATATATACACACACATCTATCTATATAGTTCTAGGTGGTAATCTACTATGCTAAGAAGGTATTGCTTTGCTTATAACCTCTTTTTTGAGAGCGTGGTAGTTAGGGCCAGGTTTCTCAATAATCCCACTGCCTAGACAGACCTCTCCATTGTAGAATACTATTACCTAAATATAAGTATACGTGTATATGTGTATGTGCGTATGTGTATATGAATAAGTGCATGTGTATAAGTGTATGTGTGTATGTGTATATGTGTATATGATTATGTGTATGTGTATGTGTATATGTACATGTATATGTGTAAGTATATTGACCTCCATAACCATAATATTACATATACACACATATACCTATAGAGTTAGAACATTATACACACAGACATATAACCCCTCCCTTCCCCTTCCCCCACCAATACCTGTCCAGGTGCTATTGCCCGATGTGCAGTATTAAACTGTACTAGTAATCTATTGGTGTTGCTAGGAGTCCTCTTGACCCATGGTAAATGCTGTATGGTACAGCCCCCTGTGTGGTTGGGTTTCGTTGGTTCAATTTTGTACAGGCGGTATATATATATGTGTACATATAAATGGTTATGCCAATGAAAGATGGGGTACTTAATTAGATAAGAATAAAACAATCATGTCTCTATCTATCCACACAAAATAATGGTATAGTTTGATAAATATATGATACTAATAGAACAGTACAAAATATAATATAATGGCACATAAAAGTATAGAACAGTATATATTAGTATATAATAGTATATAATAGTATAAACAAGTATAAAATAATCTATGATGGTGCAATTTAATCAAAATAACAGAAAAGCAAAGCATGAAAGGGACAAGATAGTTGTCCTCACCTAATGGTTCTCTGTATCGGATCCTGGTTTGACCCTGCCATTGGCCTGTTTCTACCAATGATTCTGGGGGCTTTCCACTGATCCAGAACACTTCATTGGTAATAAGCCAATCACAGTAGAGTGCCTGTCATGTAACTCAATTAGTGATTGGTAAAGTACATTAATCTACATTACATGATTTTGATTTAAACACAGTCTCTTATATCATGATCCAGGAAGTCAATCGTATATTGCCCTGACACAATGATGTACCAGTGAAATGTATTATGGAGGACTCATTTGACATAGGAATGCACTACTGTCAATGTATCCAATTACAAAATATAAATATATATCCGCTTATATATGTGGTATTAGAGTGGTTTCAAAACCTATATTGTTGACAAAAACCAAAGACCCATGGCACAACAGTCTTGGGTTGGTTGGAGAAATTACAATTTCTTGCCGTAATTTAACCCATCTATTATTAATAGCCAAGTGCTAAAACTATATCCAGTGAAGCAGGACTGCCACCGTGTTATGATTGGCCCAGCCCAGTGGAAGGTATGACTTGACCATGTATTACCAGATAAAATAACCAATGAAGAGATTGAATGTGGAAATTAAGCTCAATAAACTATTGACCTGTTAAATTGTTTAAAATGCTGATATCCAATAAAAGATGGAAAAGGTCAAGGTATGTTCCAGTGTAATATATGTATCTCTGTTATATCCAATAATAACAACGTATTAAATTTTAATATTAAAAATAAAGGAATAAAAGATATATATACAGGGAAAGGTTTGAGAATAGTGTGGAGTTTGGACCACAGGTAAGTGAAGGGATTGAAACAAAGTCACGTGATTGCATCTTTATTTACCTAAGTATCACTGGATGGAATAAAGAGGATAAAACAATATAAACCACTCATAAGAGTGTGTTGACCACACCCCTCTCTCTCTCTTCCCTCTCCCTCTCCCTTTCTCTCTGGCTATACATGCATTTACTACCCCTCCAACCCTATATGCTTTAAATATGTAAGATAGTAATGTGGACCGGTTGTCAAACCAGTTCCAATCAGTTTCCTTGTAGTATAATTAGCCTCCTATTCCATGATATCTATATATCTATATGTAAATAATCCATTTTCAAATTTCAATTACATAAATATCATTCAGCTAATTACTCAGTATGCGATTGGACTTTTACATTTTTTAAAGGTGATCAGTGCAATAAAACTTACTTAAACTGGTTAGTAAGAGAAACATCAATAAGCGACCAACCATGAATGACTACCATATATGGATGGCCTTACGACATACCATTACAAAGTAATATATAGAAAGTGAGCCTGCACATGATATAAGTACAGGAGCTAGGCCTGTACTTACTGGATGATGTAGACCCTTAGCAACCACTATGGTAGAAGTGGCATTATCTTTCCTGCATACATAAAGCTTTTCCGGTTGCCCCGTGAGCCTAGTAAGGAAACAAATGGAACGGTTGATGATTATAGTGAAAGAGAGATAATAGGAGGAGGAAAATATGCATAGGCATTAGGGATAGTGGGTACATAAAAATTTAGACACTTAAAGAAATATATGCTAATGTCTGTATATATACATATACATATACATATACATATACACATATACATCTACATATGCATATACTTATACACTTATACATATGTATATGCATGCAGACCTACCTGGCACACTGTCCTAAGGTGTAGTGTACACTTCCCCTGTGTGACCCTATCACATTGCCATCTAAATCCTTTATTACTCCTTCTTTTGGCTCTATAACTGTATATAGCATAGGGGGTTAGGTAAGGGTAGTAAGTAAGTACAAGGAGAGAAAGGGAAAAGGGAAGCAAAGGCAAGAGAGAGGAAAGGTAAAAAGGTAAAGAACAAGAAAGAGAGCTATAGAAATAGCACCTACAGCCATCTATAAAGTCATCAAACCTTCTCTTGCCTATGAAGCATATGCCTGTACTGGTCTTTTTAGTGGCTACCGAAAGGCCTGCAGTGGCTGCTATAGTACGTACCTGTAGAGGAGGAAGGAAGAGGTAAAGGGAGGAGAAGGGAAAAGGCTTATAAGGTTATGTATAGGACATATAGTAATACACACCATACATAGTAGGTCGAGGTAAAGAAACAACAGAGGGTCATGAGGAAAAATACATATCTACTGTATGTGTATTGTAGAATTGCCATTAACCTTTACTCTATATTCCTATGTATCTTATATTTGAGTATACACAGGAACACTGTGATTTTCTTACAACTACTTGGGTTAAGCAAGCAGATGGTGTTTTAGTCTAAAATTAGAATACAATCGTCAGTCCATATACCTGTGTCTTTAGAAGATTGCCCAATGGAAACACTACATTCTTAAAGGCCTGTCCTGGCGTTGAAGCAAGGAAATACGATTGGTCCTGGATCATACATAAATAAAATGAGTAGTAGTTCAGAGCAAGATATGGCTGTGTGTGATTGGAGTCTTTCTAGGTCATAATCTTATCATCTTTCTTTTTCTATTGGCACATATACATATAACCCCCAATGAAATTCCTTTTTACATTAACTTTGCCAGCATCCAATCAATTCCATTCTTTGGGATCTAGTTTTATTGTATGACTTTCAGCCTTATAAATCACTAACAACCTATTGGTGTGCCAGTACCCAATGAAACCAAAGGGTGTATAGATGGCTATAGGAATATAACCATATGAACAAGATATACGTAGGTGGAGAGGAATCCCATTATAACATAGGGACAGTAATACGAAACTGCATATGAACATATACATATTATCATACACATTATCATATAGCCATACATATATACTATCGCACCTATTATACATATTATCATATATACTATTATACTATCATACATACCATCATGAATACATCACATACATATATACATACTATCATACACACTATCATACATAATAATACTATACATAAAACCATTTAACCAACAATATTATCTAGTATTCTCATAGCAAAGGAAGAGATATACTACCCATCCAATCCCAATAGGCACACCTTATCTGGATCTAAACCCTTTAGTAGCTCTATTCCCTTTATGTCCTCTCTCTTCCTGACGTAGTGGCCTGTTGCCATCATCTCCCCTCCCAGACCCTATGTTCAATCCATTTTATATTTTATATTTAATCGCCTTTCAAAACAATTAGATAGAATGACAGTGTTCAAAGTATATGGAGTATGATTTGCTTTAGAGTAAATATTAGAGCTATGATTGGTAGATGGTAGAAGTGATACCCATTTTACCAAGCGTGATTGGTTCATATTAACGTCATGTTGAAGTCCCAGAAATAACAGGAGGGAGTAGAAGGAAAGTAATAAGAATAAATAGATAGTGTAGATGAAAAAAATATAACGTAGGTATTAGCTAAAGTAAGATATCAAGGAAGGATAGATGAATACTATGCACACATGCATACATACCTACATACCTACATACTACCTACACACTTACATACCTACATACCTACACACTTACACACCTACATACCTACATACTTGCATACCTACATACCTATATACTTACATACCTATACCTACATATCTACAGGGTTATAAATAATCGCTTTGAAGTGGGATTAGCGTTGATGCAGAAGTGGGGCTACAAGTAAGTATTGATTGGTTTATATGGTCATGTTAGTTTCCTATTAGCTGCCTATTATTTAACATACACAATATATTCCTAAAGAGGGTATACAGATATATATGGTATATAGTTATGTAAGGTATATGGTTGCTAATTTTTATTTAAACTTTGATAATTGATTGATTATTAATTTAAAATACATAGTTGATATGTTATTTTCAATTTTTTAGTGAATATGTGTGATTGGCTACTTAATCACCACTTTCAATTTTCGCTTGTTTTGCGCGAATAATACGTAAACATAAAGTATATTACAGTATAATATATAATATTTATAGATATATATGGGCATTGTATAATATATCTATGTACCCACTTTCTCATTGGCGTTTACTATTTTATCCATTTCTTACAATTAATATAACGGGACCACAGATATGTGGACAGTATTGATTGGGTGAAGCAAACTGTTAACAGACGACTGGCCAAGAGTCACGGATTCTATTTACAACATGGCAAAGAAACTTGTATTGTGGGTGTAAAGGTACGTTATTATTATTATTATTATTACTCTTACATTATACTATATTATATCAGATCATAACATATTATACTATTGTTGCTATGCCATATAATGGCAGTGTCTCTCACCTCTAATCAGACAATCATATAATATACCTGGTGGATTGCAATGCATCTCATGGTCATAATTTCATACTTAAATTATTGAGCTCTGTCATGGGGTTTTTTTAAAAATGATAAGCTGTTTTCATTGGTACTTAATCAGTGGGGGAATATACAGAAGGGTGTGCAGTATGAGGTACCCGACCACTGTGACGTCATTTTTAGTAAGAGGAGAGGACAGAGTCAGAAGCCTGAAGAGATCTATCATTTGATAGAGAGCCTAGTGCCTAATGGTGGGTAGATAAGGGTACAGGCCTATGTATGGTACATAGCTGTATATGGTATATGCCTATATATGGTATATGGTTTTTTATGATATCTGGCTCTATATGGTATATGGCTGTACATGTATGCCCTGTATACTATATATATCTGTCCTATATACTCCATACCTATATTATACTATATACTATATACTACATACTATATGCTCTATACCAATAAGTATATACTCTATACCTATACTATATACTACATACTCTATACTATATAATATAAAATATATACTCTATACTATATAATATAAAATATATACTCTATACCTATACTATATGCTATTTACTCTATATCTATACTATATACTACATACTCTATACTATATACTGTATGCTCTATGCCTATACTATATACTATATACTCTATATCTATACATATACTATATACTATTCCTCTACTATATACTATATACTCAATACCTATACTATATACTCTATACTCTATACCTATTCCCTATACTATATACTGTATACTTTATACCTATACCTATAGAATATATATATACCTATATCTATACTCTATATCTATGCCTATACCAACTCGACCCCTCTACCTTTCCTATATCCACAGGGAAATACTTGGAAGTTTTTGCCCGCCGAAATAATCTAAGAGATTATTGGGTATCAATTGGTAATGAACTATAGGCTGCCTATTTATATGATATTTTTTATTGGGTAAAATAAAGTAACAACGTAAGCATTGCAAATACTTATTCTACTATTTTTATGGCGTGTTGATTGGATAATGAAAGCAAGATTGCGAGGCCTCAGGGATAAACCATTTATAGGTTTCAACAGGAAGTTTAAATATGAAGGCTTGATCTTGATGCTATTGGTAAAGAAAAATAAAGTAATGAGTTGTGTTACTAAGGGGTCAGCGAAAAATTGTCAAAGTGGTAAGATATGGTGTCGACAAATTGTCAAAGTGGTAAGATATGGTGTCGACAAAACCAGAAGCCACCTCTCAACCACACAGTGGCTAGCTTATACCGTTCTAAACACATGTAATGCAGTGAGACAGAATTCGGATCAAACTCTGTCTACCTGATATTATGCAGTAATTCACCTCAATCTAAAGTGTTACTACATAGGTTTGATGGATAACCTCCCTATTATTGTCGTACATTTTAGTTAAATAGTCCTTCATACTTGATATTGATTGATTAATAGTAAATAATAAATAAATAGAATATATTTTATATTCTAATGCAAATAAATAAATAAACAATGAATCATTGTAATGTATTACACATAGTCCAGCAATAACTAACATAAATGACCGATAAAGTCTTTGATTTAAAATATCATATACTGAATAAACCGGTGACATATTTTTTCCATATTAGTTTTAGATGGAAGATAGACCAATGGCAAAACTATAATAAAATTAAAATGAGCGGTGTAGATGTTTATGATGTACACCAATCAACTGACATTTTAATTTTAAGAAAATTACGTAATTCACCAATTTAAATTAATCTCATTTAAATTCTTTTTAAATATTATATTATCTTTTTATTGGCTACTACACATAAACTCTAACTTAGAATTTTACAGTTAAATTTTTTAAATTTAAATTTTATCGACCTGAAATAATTGGATAATGCCATGAGCAACACTAAGCCAATGTAAAACCCAAATATTTCTGTTTATTTTAATGCATATATATACATATTGGTATAATAATAATGATCAGAGTATAATCTTGCTTCCATAAAAAGTCTGGTACATATAGGTGAAATAATTAATAATTAGCACATAAATGTTTATAAAATTTAAAAAGTTATGTTAAAGTGGATGAATTAATTACATTCTTAATTAGAGTATAACAGGTTATAAAATTAAAAAGGTATGCTCATAGGATAGAGGTCAGATCATATACAAGGTATAGCAATAAAGATAATATAACAACTCACCCTATCCCCTCACTAGATATCATAGTGCTAATACTTGGTAGAATTATGCAAGTATTTATATTTAAACTTGTTCAGATATGGTAATAGGCTGATATAGAAGATAAAAGCGTACATACAGATATTTGTACATGATAGTATGTATAACAGAATATCAGTATGTATAGTTGTTTACCAGTGGCTGCATATCACACCAATGTAAAGCCCTATGGCCTTAACTAAAAACACAGGGCAGGAAGAGGTTTAATCTCTATCCATCCATGGTTATATTCAATTATATTCCCAAATCTACATAGAGCACCCAATCATAACACATAGGCCTTCTTTCGCCTGTACGACGTCACGAGTGCACCTTGATGGGCTGCAGACAGTCTAGGAGAATCTAAGAGAGTTGGGGTATTGATGTATTGATGAGCAGGTCAATAGTGTAAACGTTTAAAAAAATGGTTATAAAGAAAATAAACGTCAAAGAAAAATGAAGGTGAGCGGGAAAGGGAGTGAGATATTAGGACAGGACAGGATAGGATAGGATAGGATAGGATAGGATAAGATAGGATAGGATAGGATAGGATAAGATAGGATAGGA